>SJYQ01002688.1:136713-162114 GCA_006410935.1 Redunca redunca
TGGATCTCCTTGCAGTCCGGGGGACTCTCAAGAGTCTTCTCCAACACCACAGTTTAAAAGCATCAATTCTTTGGCACTCAGCTTTCTTCACAGTCCAACTCTCACATCCGTACATGACCACAGGAAAAGCCATAGCCTTGACTAGACGGACCTTAGTCAGCAAAGTAACGTCTCTGCTTTTGAATATACTGTCTAGGTTGGTCATAATTTTCTTCCAAGGAGTAAGCGTCTTTTAATTTCATGGCTGCAGTCACCATCTGCAGTGATTTTGGAGCCCCCCAAAATAAACTCTGACACTGTTTCTACCCTTTCCCCATCTATTTCCCATGAAGGGATGGGGCCGGATGCCATCATCTTTGTTTTCTGAATGTTGAGCTTTAAGCCAACTTTTTCACTCTCCTCTTTCACTTTCATCAAGAGGCTTTTTAGCTCCTCTTCACTTTCTGCCATAAGGGTGGTGTCACCTGCATATCTGAGGTTATTGATATTTCTCCTGGCAATCTTGATTCCAGCTTGTGCTTCTTCCAGCCCAGTGTTTCTCATGATGTCCTCTGCATAGAAGTTGAGCCCTTGTTGCTTCTCACATGCGCTTGGAGTTTTCTAGCTCCCAGTTTGGATGTGACCTCCCCTTGCCTGGAGCTATATACCTCTTCAGAGCTCATATGACTTGTGGGTTCATGTTACTTATATGGCTGTTTGAATGTTACATCCTCAGTTTCCCATGCCCACTCCAGAATTCCTCTGTCCCATTTGATTTTTTCATAGATTTATCATTTATTATATTTTATGCTAATTTGTTTATTGCTAGTCTATTAACTTATAAAATAAGCTCCTTGAAATTGGGGACTTTTTCTGCCTTGGTTAAATTTTATCACCAATAGCCAGAAAAGTCTGTGGAACAAAATAGTGAAAGTAAGTATGGTACATGAAATAATAAATTTCATCTTTATTTCAACATGATTTTAGCCATACTTAAATGGTGCAGTGAAACAGCAGAATAAACACTTCCCACAAAAGTTCTGACATGTTTCCAAATATTTAAAATAAAAACAAATCACAGACTCATGTTTCAGATTCTCATAAGTATATATCTACAAGTAAACAGGTAGATACATACTGAAAATTAACTCTACTCAAGAATTTTAACTAGAGCTGAGGAGACAAGTCACAGATCATGAAAAACTAGTAAGCTAGCCAAGTTTTGTTTCATTTTGCACAAAATAAATAATTTGCACTGATCATTTTTATTTCCAGAACTGTTTAAAATGTTTTAAAATGAATACAGAATGAACTGAAGCATTAGTCAGCTTCTAATTAGTAGAATGATATATTCATGTCATATTCAAAATATATTCATCCTGTATTATAGACATTCTTTTATAAGTGTTGTAGACTGTATTTTATTAGTATTTAATGTTGAATAAGATATATCTTTTCTGAGCTTACTTAATATTCTGAAATATGAGATTTTAAACTAATAAATATACCTTTACTCTTCCAATTTAGCCTGTTAGGTAATAAAGAGTTGGGAGATTGTTGTAAAAAGAAAGAAAGAAAAAAAAAGCCTCTTCAACCTGAACTGTATCATTTACTTTGTTTGCTGATGAAATGTGTCAACATTTACACAGTGAAGTGTGCCTAAATGTGCATTTCTATTTAAATCAAATTCATCTTCTCAGAGTTTATGTGTATACTCAAGGAATGAAATTGGATTCTCTTAGAGAACTAAAATCAGTTACCATTTATTTCAGGCAAAGAGGTAATCAACATGCTTGACTGGAGAAACCATTCAAGACATGAGAGTTCCTAAACTGTCTTTGCACAAACATTCTAAAACATGAAATATTAGGACATCTACTGAACTAATTTTGGAGGAATAGTATATTACACACAATTTATGACTGTGGGTCTTATGTGCAATATCTAAACCTATTAAAAAAAAGAACCCCAGAGTGTCATAAAGAATGGGAAGCAGATAAAATTCAGAAAAAAAAGGGAGCCTATGAACACATAAATTTAACCTGTTTAATTTCCCAACCTTCTCACCTTAGAAAACAGAGACTGATGTATTGCTCTAGAGAGATGTGAGCCAGCTCACACTGCTGCCTGCCCTTTAGCTGGCCAGACTCTCCACAGTCATTTTCCTATCCACCAGGTGTAGTGTTGCATTAGCAATCCTTCCTGAAGCATACTATCTTTCAGGAAAATAAAAGTGGTGAAAGCAAAGTTAGATTTCTATCCCTTTCCCCCTAATCCCTGTTAGAATGTAGATTGGATTATTTGCATTACTTGATCATTCTTCAACAATCCTAATGTAATCATAAACTACCGTGTCAAAGGCCTTCAGGACCTTATAAACTGATTATTTGCTCAGTGAAAACTCATACAAAAACGCAGAGGAAACTGTTTGCCAAAATTCTTGAGTCCCATCTAAAGAATAAATTGTATGCAAAATTAGCTCCGAAATGTGGCTTGGTATGTCTGGTCTTTAGGAAAGCTTTCTAAGGTCGCAGAGTTTCCCTCTGTCTTGCCCCCAGCTCTCAGCTACCTGTGTGTCTCTCACGGCAGCCTGTTCATTTCTCAAGTCTCTCTCTGATGCCTCGGAATTCCACACTATGTCTTTGTCCCTTCAGCTTTCAGAGAAACGCACACATTTACCTTCCATTTATTGAGCATCTGTTATTTCTAGAACCTGTGCTAGGCCCTTTTACATATGTTTAATATTCAAATAATCATACATATTCCATTTCCATGTCACAGGTGAAAAACTAAACAAATTGAGATTTGTATAAATGAAAACTAAGTTTTTCTTTGGTCAAAAAAATATTTTTCAGATTATAAACACACTACTCTTTAATGCAGCACATTCAATGTATTTGGTGAAGCACAGCCGAATAGGATAAATAAACAGAATGTAGAGAAAAAAGAAAACTATTTGTAAACCCACCAGCAAATGATAATTACTCTAAGATTTCTAAACAGCGCAGTCAAGTCTTTGTACACATATATGATGCGATCTCACTCTAATGGGTTCAATATTGGCTCTTCATGATTACACATCCAAGTATACCTCAAAAAGTTTTCTTAAAAACTGCATTCCAACAATGTCTAACTACCTGATAAATAACTCATAGGATTGTCATGTGAAGTGAAAGTCGCTTAGGCATGTCTGACTCTTGGCAGTCCCATGGACAGCAGCCTGCCAGGTTCCTCTGTCCATGGAATTCTCCAGGCCAGAACACTAGAGTGGGTAGCCTCTCCCTTCTCCAGAGGAACTTCCTGACCCAGGAATCCAACTGGGGTCTCCTGTATTGCAGGCGGACTCTTTATCAGCTGAGCTACCAGGAATCCAACACCAACTTCAATACGTTTAAAACTGATATCACAATTTAGCCACTCCCCAAATGTGTTCCCCCTACTGACTTCCTCACAGTACACTTTCAAATCGTCAAGACTGAAAACTTTGCTATCAGCTCTGACTTATCTCATTCGTTATCAGGATCTGTTTATTTTCATATTTTTATTTGGATTTTCTCGTTTGCATTTGCTCTATCAATCCCAGTGTGTCCTTGTACTTGAACATTGCAATAAATTCAGGTTGTCTCCATGCTCTCCCTTCACTCAGGGGTTCCTGCAAGTGCTCACCTTTAAATCTAAAGCCTTCAGTGATGTCCGTATATATGTCAAATAAACACCAAATTCCTTGGCTCGAATGAATGCCTTTAAGAATACATTACATTCTCATGGATTAATTTAAAACAGCAAAAGGGAATAACCTATCTTTTCCAAACACCTTAAAGATAGAGAGGAAAATCATGGTTTTTCATTTTAATGGTGATCAACTCAGTGGAACCTATGAACAAGTAAACATGTATACAAGGCAGCCTTAAGTGGGCTGTGACAGGAAAATAAAATTTCTTTGTAGAAAATAAAATAAACACAAAGTTGGGGGATAAGAGAACTCTACTAGTAGAAAATTAAATTTAAATTATACATAAGTATTTATGAAAGTGAAAGTGACATTGCTTAGTTGTGACCCCATGGACTGTAGCCTGTCAGGCTCCTCCACCCATGGTATTTTCCAGGCAAGAGTACTAGCGTGGGTTGCCATTTTCTTCTCTAGGGGATCTTCCCTATCCAGGGACTGAACCCACGTCTCCCACATTTGCAGGCAGACTCTTTACTGTCTGAGCCACAAGCGAAGCTCTGAAGTATAAGTGAAAATTGCTCAGTCATGTCTGACTCTTTGTGATCCCAGGGACTATTGCAGTTCATGGAATTCTCCAGGCCAGAATACTGGAGTGGGTAGCTGTTCCCTTCTCCAGGGGATCTTCCCAACCCAGGGAAGTATCTATATGCATTTCTAATATAGCTACCTGGAGAAAAAGACAGAAAGAGGGGAGAAAGATTTGATCTTATGCAACTTATGCAGTCTTTATAGCAACATGTCTGATGTTTAATTCTGCTGCTGAGTCTTAAAGATTATGGGAGAGGTGATGAGGAAGGAAAGAATGATGTCAAGTATGGGAAAGCAAAACAATTCTGGAGTACCAAATCTTGAGCCAAGGAAGATTTACTGACATGCCTGCCAGCAACTGTTGCCTCTGGATTGATGGTATGGATATTCTGCATAAAAGCTCTTCCCAGTGGGGAGCCAAGTAAAAATATACAACTGCCAGAAAACTGGGAAAAGCTTAAGGAGAAGCTAGGGGAAGGTCAAAGTTTTAAGCCTGGCCACTATCTTACTTTAACAAAGAACCAGGGTTTATCAGCTACTGATGACAGTTGTTTCATTTCTTTCCTCTGAATGTCACACTGAAATTGCTCTTATACCCAATACTGTTTGGAAATATACAGGAAAAGGGATTCTGGGAAATGCAGTCTGGGTGAGCCAAGGTGGCACGGTATAGAGTGACAGCAGCTTGGTCTAAAGACGGATGGAGTTAATCAAGGGAGAAGCTGTGAAAAGCGAAGTTCAGGTGATGGGGAAAATGGAATTTTCCATTTGGAAAATCGGACTACCAAAATGGAATTTGTAAGAATGAATCCTCTAAGATCTGGTTACAGCAGGAAGTGAATAGATGGTTTGAATAGTGAGCATTAAAATAGAGAAAGTGAAAAACTCTGATTTCAAGTCATAGTTTGGAATTCTTTTCAGTTTTTTTTAAAGGTATAGAACCCCTCTATCACAAAATTTCTTTATGCTTGTTTGAAGCCACACTCTTCCCCAGATTCAGGTAACCACTGATCTGTTTTCTATATCTATAGTTTTACATTCCCTGAAGTGTTATTTAAATTGAATTGCACAAGATGTAGTCTTTTCAGTTTCACTTCTTTAACTTAGCAAAATGTATTTGAGATTTGTTTATGTTGTTGACTGTAAGAGTGGTTTTCTTCTTTTCATTTATGAGTAGAATTCCATTTTATGTATGTTCAAAAGTCAGTTTGATTAATTAGCAAATTAAAAGCACTTAGTTGATTCCATTTCTTGTTGATTATGAAAAAAAAGATTATATTAATATAAAAGGTTTTGTATGAACCTAGTTTATTTATTTCACTTGGGCTAATACTTAGGAGGTGATCGAATCATATCTAATTTCATAAGAAACTTTCAAAATGTACAAAGTTATCTGTCAAAGGACTTGCAAGCAACCTATGAAAATTCAAATTGATTTGCATCCATATCAGTATTTGACATTATTATGTTTTTATTTTAGTGAATCTAACCGGCATCTGGTTATGGTTAATATATCCATTGCTCTAATGATTAATGAGGTGGAGCATAATTTCTTTGCTAAATTGCCATTTGCATATTTTCTTTGCTGTCTCCTCAATGTTTGAATCTTTTGCCTATTCTTTATTTGGTTGTTTTATTACTGAATTTTGAATATCCTTTATATGTTCTAGATGTGTGTGTGTGTGTGTGCGTGTGTGTGCTCAGTCACTTCAGTTGTGTTTGTTTGTGACCCCTTTGAACCACAGCTGGCCAGGATCCTATGTCCATGGAATTCTTAGGGCAAGAATACTGTAGTGAGTCACTGTTCCCTTCTCCAGGGGATCTTTAGGGCCCAGGGATTGAACCTGTGTCTCCTGCATTGAAGGTGGATCCTTTAGCCATTGATACAAGTTATTTATCATGTATGTGACTTTCAAATACACTCCCCTTCTACATACACATGTAGTTTGGCTTTCATTCTTTTAGTTGTAACTGTCCAATGAAGTGAAATGAAAGTCATTCAGTCATGCCCAGCTCTTTGCGACCCATGACCTGTGGCCCTCCAGGCTCCTCTGCCCAGGAAACACTCCAGGCCAGAATACTGGAGTGGGTCACCATTCCCTTCTCTAGGGGATCTTCCCAAACCAGGGATTGAACCCAAGTCTCCCACACTGCAGGAAAATTCTTTACCATCTGAGCCACCAGGGAAGCCCAGTTATCCAATAGCACACCAATTAATTTTAATGTCCAATTTATCCATCTGCTTCTTTAATATTCTCCTTTTGTTGTTGAATCAAAAATCTACATTTTTGCCTAATCCAAAGTAAAAAAAGATATTCTATGTCAAGTTGGACTTGACTTTAAGTAACACTTGTAATTTTCTAAAGGATAAGAGTGCCAAACGCATCTTTTGTTCTAATGAGGCAACTCTGGATAGGATCCTATATGTTCCTAAAGAGGGGCTTGTCACCGGAAGAAGGAAGCTATGATTGGAAGCTTGAAGGTTTCAGCCCCAAGTCCCCTCCATCTCCTAACGAGGGCAGACAAGCTGGAAACGTGAACCTGAGGAAGCTTCCATAAATCCCAATAGTGTGAGATTCAGAAAGTTTCCCATCTGGGGAACACATCCACGCCGGGAGGCTGATGCACCCCGACTCCACGGGGACAGAAGTTCCTGTATCTGGGGCGCTCCCAGAACTTTCCCTAAGCAGCCTTTCACCCAGCATGAGTTCATCTACGTCCCTTATCATATCCTTTAATAAACTGGGAACCATAAGTAAGTGTTCTGAGTTCTGTGAGCCACTGTAGCAAATCAGCCAAACCTGAGGAAGGGGTTCCTGGAGCCTCCTTACTCCAGCCAGCAGGTCAGGAGCTGAACTTGTGACTGGAACTGGAAATGGAGGTGAGGAAGCCGTCTTAAGGGACTGAGCCCTTCCCTGGGACCTGGATCCTAGCTCCCTGCAGGCAATACTAGAATTGCATTAGGACACAGGATGGTGTGTGGACTTACTTGTCTCTGTGGGAAAAACCCACACACACTTGGTGACTGGAAGTGACACGAGTGCAGTGCTCCGTTTGATAATTAAAGGCAACTCACAAAGGAAGAGAGACAGTACGGAAGAGCTAGGGTTTTCCCCAAACAGAAAGAAAAAAAAAGTGAGATTTTTCCTAACAGAAAGGAAAAAAAAATCAACCCATAACACATACTTACCTATAGGTTCTCTCTAAAAATCCTAAAATCTTTCTTCTTTAATAAATTGAAACCAATATTCAGATTTGTCAATTTGAAAATCAATGCTATCTTACTATAAAGCAATAGTTCTCTATGCAGAAGAATTATATTTTCCATTAACTTTTTGAAAAATTTAAGCCAGATTAATACTGGTAAAATTATCATAAAAACTTAGTTTTCTTTTCTGCTAATTCAGTTTAGTTCAGTTCAGTTCAGTCACTCAGTCACATCCGACTCTGTGACCCATGAACCACAGCACACCAGGCCTGGCTATCCATCACCAGCTTCCAGAGTTCACCCAAACCCATGTCCATCGAGGGGGTGATGCCATCCAACCACCTCATCCTGTGTCATCCCCTTTTCCTCCTGCCCTCAGTCTTTCCCAGCATCAGGGTCTTTTCCAATGAGTCAGCTCTTTGCATCAGGTGGCCAAAGTATTGGAATTTCAGCTTCAACATCAGTCCTTCCAATGAACATCCAAGACTGATCTGCTTTAGGATGGACTGGTTGGATCTCCTTGTAGTCCAAAGGACTAAGAGTCTTCTCCAACACCACAGTTCAAAAGCATCAATTCTTCGATGTTCAACTTTCTTCATAATCCAACTCTCACATCCATACATGACCACTGGAAAAACCAAAGCCTTGACTAGATGGACCTTTGTTGGCAAAATAATGTCTCCGCTTTTTAATATGCTATCTAGATTGGTCATAACTTTTCTTCCAAGGAGTAAGCGTCTTTTAATTTCATGGCTGCAGTCACCATCTGCAGTGATTTTGGAGCCCAGAAAAATAAAGTCAGCCACTGTTTCCATTGTCTCCCCATCTATTTCCCATGAAGTGATGGGGCCGAATGCCATGATCTTCATTTTCTGAATGTTGAGCTTTAAGCCAACTTTTTCACTCTCCTCTTTCACTTTCATCAAGAGGCTTTTTAGCTCCTCTTCACTTTCTGCCATAAGGGTGGTGTCATCTGCATATCTGAGGTTATTGATATTTCTTCCAGCAGTCTTGATTCCAGCGTGTGTTTCCTCCAGCCCAGCGTTTCTCATGATGTACTCTGCCCTATTATTTCCTCTAATTCAACACTGTCTATGCTTCATGTTTTATGGTAGACATCTTTAATATTTATATAATAAAAATAAAAAATACTGAACAAATTTTGTTGCAAACATCAACTCATAAATAGCAACATGTCAAAATAGCTTAGAAAATCACTTTTCTTAGAGCCAAAGAGAGTGTAAATAGTAAGAAAACACACTGGCTGTCAGAAGAAGGATAAATTAGAGTCAAGCAAAACATATTAATAAAAACTTTATGACATCAAAATACATTAAAAAGTGCTTGTATTTATAAAGTTGCACTTAGAAACTTGGTGATTATGATCTGTAAAATTAGTTTGTGCTGGGTCCATAAAATCATGTCTCTTTTATATTTGGTCATAGTTAAAAAGAGGACATTCCTATCAAAGAGATATTTTGCTCAATACAGAATTCTCCATCTGTTTTCAATAACATTATTTGGGTTATATGTTATAAACTAATTGAATAGACTGCATGTTTAATCAACAAGATATATAAGAGTCAATAACATCAAACATTAATAACCAAATAAACTACTTTAGATTTGAAGGGGCATCTAAGAAACTTGTTTAAGAACATTGACTACATAGATCATCGACTCCACCTAGTAATCAAACGCTCAGTCACTGAGTGTTCAACAAAATGAATGTTGGAAAAAAAACAGTGCTGTCGTAACTAACACAGTCTGGCAGTGGAAAAGAGAGGGGGAAGGGCAAGTGCCTTATCTCCCTTATCCTGTATACCGGCAATTCAAGGATGATGTTTATAGTTAACAATCTTCTAGTCACAACTAAGGACATTTACAATGTGTTTACTCTGAAAAGATTCTGAAACGATTAGGATTGGCAAAATCTCAGGTCAGAGTGAAGATATTGTTCAGAGGTAGGTTGTCAAAAACGGGCAAACAAGAAATGAAGAGGCGCAAGAAGAAACTCTGGGAACAGGTTGGAATTAGACAGATCATTAATGTGAATACACCTGTA
Source organism: Redunca redunca (assembly GCA_006410935.1). Lineage (NCBI taxonomy): Eukaryota > Metazoa > Chordata > Mammalia > Artiodactyla > Bovidae > Redunca > Redunca redunca. The sequence continues at coordinate 146,224 of SJYQ01002688.1, forward strand.
TGTGCTTATTCACACATGGTTTATCTGAGTGAAAGGAAAACACTCAAAAAAGAAAAAAAAAGGAGCAACCAAGAAACACACACACACAACTTCACGTGCACACACACACAAATTGATGCTTATTGTAGCATTGCTTTTAGAAATAAGCAACAACAAAATAATAACAACTTGCATATTCATCTGAAATGAAGTAGTCAAATAAATTGTTGGGTATATACAGAAAGATTTTGCTTAAACAATAAACAGACAGTATTCACTTACACAGAAGATGGTTCATGACACAGCAAGTGTGCAAACAAGTGCAGGTTTTGAGTGTATTAGTATCTCACATATTTAATGACAAAATAAATGAAAAAGATAGGAAGAAAAAAAAGAAGACAGGGAGAAAAAAGAGAGAGAGAGAAAGGAAAAAGTAAAGGCAGTAAAGAAAGGGATGAAAGAAGGGAGTTAGGAAGGTCTCCATATTAACCCCAAATACTCTCAGGAGACTATCTCTGGAAAATCTGACTGGAGGCAGAGGGCAAGATTACACATATAAAACTAGTATAATATATATGTGCATATGTGTGTGTGTGTATATATATATATATATATTCTCATGCACACATATCTTATATGAACACTTTTATAAGCTCATCCTAATTTTTATATAAAGATGTTTAAATAATTCTGAAATAAAAAATAACAAACAGGTTGCATCGTATACTTGAAGTCAACATAAGGTAATTTTTATGGCATCGAAATTCAAAACCATCTTATTGAAAAAAGAATAAATTTAAAAATAAAAGGATAAGGTGTCTCAGATGGTAAAGAACCTGGGTTCAATCTCTGGGTCAGGAACATCCCCTAGAGAAAGGTATGGCTACCCACTCCAGTGGTCTTCCATGGAGAATTCATGGGCAGAGGAGCCTGGTGGGCTACAGTTCATGGGGTCATAAACAGTCAGACACAATTGAATGACTAACACTTGTATTTGAAATCAATACAAGTTAATTTTCCATGGTATCAAGAATCCAAAACATCTCATTGAAAATAAAATAAATTCAAAAATTTAAAAACAAAAGAAAAAAAGCAAATCTTTTCAAATACACATCAGGAATTCATGTATGTAACCAAAGAGAAATTAGTATTTTTGTTGAGATAAATCATTGCATCAATATTGCTGCAGAGTATAATTCAAATTTTGGTTTTGAGTTGCATTCTGTGAAACCCATTGCATCTGTGTTTTCAAAGTTTATACCTCAGTTCAGTTCAGTCACTCAGTCATGTCTGACTCTGTGACCCCGTGGACCGCAGCATGCCAGGCCTCCCTGTCCATCGCCAACTCCTGGAGCTTGCTCAAACTCATGTCCATTGAGTCAGTGATGCCATCCCAACAGTCTCATCCTCTGTCATCCCCTTCTCCTCCCACCTTCAATCTTTCCCAGCATCAGGGTCTTTCCCAATGAGTCAGTTCTTCACATCAGGTGGCCAAAGGATTGGAGCTTCAGTTTCAGCATCAGCCCTTCCAATTCAGGCCTGATTTCCTTTAGGATGACTGGCTGGATCTCCTTGCTGTCCAAGTCTGTTTTACTATATTGAACTAACAACCACTTTAGCCTCTAGAAGTATATCAAATTATGATGCTCACCCCGATATTTCTTTAATTATTGATTTGATAAGTCCTTTTTTTCATGAAATCATGAGTGAGGTTCATGAACTAAATGAACCTTGAGTGAATAAGTCAATTCAGCTAAGTCCTGTTCCTAAAGTAATGTAATAGCTGAAAGGCTTAACTTCCTCAAAAATATTTAAAAATATTGCGTCGTTTGTTCCAATGACAGACCAATCACCTCTAATTATTATTATTATTTTTTACTGTAAACACATTTTTACTGTAAACACCAACATTAATTCAACTGTCTTTTGGATTTTCAAGAAATTAAATTCTGTTTAAGTTTTAATTTTCATGAGGATAGAGTTATAATTCTGGACATTAAATTGGCATATTTCTAGATGTGAGCCTCTGAAAAAGCTCTATATTTTTTCAACACTATTTCTTTGGAAGTGTCTCCAATTTTTATTTTCACAAAATTATTTTTCTTTTATTCTAAACAATCTTGTTTTTAAATGCTTTTCTTATTTTGAATATGAGAAGTCTAAATGGAGTATCTAGTTTATTGAGAAAAAAGCTTTTAAAATAATTGCACAAAAATTGATTTCTATTGTGCTAAGTTCAATGAGCAAAAAATTCAGTATAATCCCCATAGATTCATGTTCCCTATCTCAGTCTAAAGATGAGATAAGTGATAAGAAAAATTTTGCTGAAGAAAGTGACATGTAAACAAATACCTGATGCTTTAAGCAGAAGGTTAAAGATCAGCAGGATGCCTGATGATTCCAAGAAAGGTAATGATATCTCAGAAAATCTTAGTGAGAGAAGGGCCATGACAAATCCAAGAAAACTGAAGGAGGAAAATCTGCCAAAATAAATATAGAAAGGAGTGGAGCATTCTGACAGGAGGGCGGAACATACTGAAGAGTCAGATTACACAAAGCATTGAAAGCCACATTAGACGGCTTAGACTTCAGAAGCTTTTAATGAGTGGTTATAGTTAGAAACTGAGTCAGGCTCATTTTACGTTTAATGATTTCTCCAAATATTGGAAGGAAAAATCGACTGTGGAAAGAATGGATACAGGTATATGAGGTGAAGGCTACTGCAATATGCTTGGAGGGGAGAATGAAATCTTGGATTAGAGTAAAGAATTTAGGACAAGGGAGAAGTGGAGATGAATCGGAAAAACATATTGGTGATTAAACTCGTTAAAAAAGATTGAGCTAGATTTCAGGGAGAAGGTAATATCAAGAATAACTCCTAATTATTTTTCAAGATTAATTTAGTAAATATACTTTCAAATAATTAGATGGCAGTTATCATTTTAAATCTATGAGAATAGTATGTTTCTAATTCTCAAATATACAAAATATGTAGGTTTAACTGGCATTTACTGGCTGCCTATAAATGAACCGTCTATTGAGATGTGTAAGTCCTTTCAGTGTACGATTATCCCAGTTTGGAGGTAAATAAAATAAATAAACTGTAATTTTAACTCTCAAACATTTAGCACAAATATTTTAACAATAGTCTTTTTGAAAGAAAGAAATCAACTTACACAGAATTTAAAACTTGGTCATCAAAATTTTGTCAGTAAAAAACAGCATTCTTAAAATATATACCTATAATACGTCTACAAATGTCTATCAGTAGCATTTACTAACTTCTTTGATTCACCATATGGTGAAAGAGAGATGGGAGTATCACCATTGACTTAACAACTTTAGTGCAGAGAGCTGGGTCCAGTGAAGGTCTGGCTCTATTCTGAGATGAACTGAGATCATGAGTTTTATAAATGGTCTGAATATTTTATAGTCTGAGTTCGCTGTTTTATCAATCCGTTTTAATACTGGTCTGACACCAAACATCATCTGATGTACTAATGGCTTTTTTTTAGAATGCAGAAAGTTGAAAGAACAGCATTCACATCCACACAAGAAAATATAAATGACCTATAAAATCCAAATATTATTGGAACCTATAAATGAGCTGAAGTTACAGGACCAAAAACTAACAGAGAGTCTACGTGAAGACAGCTATGTCCAGGAATGATGGGAAACGAGAATCAACTTCCTGGTAGCAGATTTTTGGAAGGAAGTGTTGAGTGTCAAGCTAAAAATTTTAATGATTGTTATTATTCAGTCGCTTGGTCATGTCCAGCTCTTTGCGACTCCATGGACTGCAGCACACCAGGCCTCCCTGCTCTCACCAGCTCCTGGAGTTTACTCAAATTGATGTCATTGTGTTGACGATGCCATCCAGCCATCTCATCCTCTGTCACCCTCTTCTCCTCCTGCCGCCAATCTTTCCCAGCATCAGGGTCTTTCTCTTCCTATGAGCCGGCTCTTCACATTGGAAGAGGTGGCCACAATATTTAGTAACTGGCTAATGACCAAATGTGAGCTGACAGAGAGTATAAAACCGATAGAAACTGCAGGGAGTTTCTGCAGTGGCATTCTCTTTCTAAGTTCTACTGGGCGTTCCCAAGAAAGATCAGGAGGCTGGAGGGAGCTTTCACAAGAAAGGCAGGTCAGGAGACTAGAGGAAGCTTCTCTCGTGATACCTGAGATGCACAGAGTCATAATGATGGGAATATCTGCGTGATGCTTGTCGCCTGTAGAAATTAGCCATAAACTGCTGCTGAAGTGCAGCAAACTGTTAACCTCTAGATACATTTGAAAACTCACTATGGCTGGATCTCTTCTTTCAAAACAAAAATAAAACTATACTCCTAAAGAAAGGACGTGAAACCGTAATGGGCCCAGATGATGAGGGGTCTCTTACCAATGCGGCGAGGGCAAGGTCAGTGAGAAAGTCCCGTCCTTGAGGTTCAAGGACCTCGGGCATGACCAGGACTGAGAACAGAGCAGAACAACATGGACAGATTAAAGCCCCGTTACCAGTGCAGCAAGCTGTGCTAGCCAGGGTTCTCCACGTGAGGCGCTTGCCTGTCATAAACGAGAGTCATGAGCAACCGAGACGGCAGATTCAAAAGCAGAGACATGACTTTGTCAACAAAGGTCCGTCTAGTCACGGCTATGGTTTTTCCAGTGGTCATGTATGGATGTGAGAGTTGGACTGTGAAGAAGGCTGAGCACCGAAGAATTGATGCTTTTGAACTGTGGTGTTGGAGAAGACTCTTGAGAGCCCCTTGGACTGCAAGGAGATCCAACCAGTCCATCCTAAAGGAGATCAGTCTTGAATATTCATTTGAAGGACTGATGCTGAGGCTGAAACTCCAATACTTTGGCCACCTGATGGGAAGAACTGACTCATTAGAAAAGACCCTGATGTTGGGGAAGATTGAAGGCAGGAGGAGAAGGGGATGACAGAGGATGAGATGTCTGGATGGCATCCCTGACTCGATGCACATGAGCTTGGGTAAACTCCAGGAGTTCGTGATGGACAGGGAGGCCTGGCGAGCTGCGGTTCATGGGGTCGCAGAGTCGGACAGACTGAGCGACTGACCTAAACTGAACTATCTGTCTGTCTTATCTATCTGTCTGTCTATCTATCATTTGAGGAATTGGATCTTATAACTATGGAGGCCAAGTCCTAGAATCTGCAGATAAAAGCCCTGAGAACTGAGAAGAAGAACGACATAAGATCCCATCTGGTTCTGAACCTGAGAAGACTGACGTCTTAGCTCAAGGAATGTAGGAAGAAAAAGCCAATTTTTCCTTGCTCTGCCTTCTGTTCTATTCAGGCCTTTCAAGAATTGGATGATGCCTGGTCATATTAGGGAGGACAATCCGCTTTACTCAATCTATTGATTCAAATGTGAATCCTTCCCAAAAGCATTCTCAAAGATACACTCAAAATAATGTTTTACCATGTATTCAGGCACCCTGTGGCACGGTCACACTGACATGCTAGATTAACCAACATGCAAGACGTGAATAATCACCCATCGCAGCTTACCACGTGGTAGTGAGCAAGACATGGAGGGAGGCCACACACACAGAAAGCCTGTTACCGAGTGTGAAACCCTCCAGGAACCATGACGGAGAGCGTATCACGGAAACATGTACACTGTCATGTGTGAGACAGATGGCTAGTGGGGACTTGCTGTGTGACGAAGGGACCTCAGACCAGGCTCCCTAACCCCAGAGGAGTGGGAAGAGGTGGGAGGGAGGTTCAGGAGGGCGGGGACGTACGTGTACCTGTGGCTGACTCATGTTGTGGTACACGGGAAGCAAACACAATATTGTAAGGCAGTTATCTTTCAATTAAAAATAAATAGATTTTTAAAATGTATGTGAGGGAATTTATGGGGAAAATGGGATTGTTTTATGTATTATTGTGGTGGTGGTTACATGGCTGTAAGTTCATTGAACTGAATGCTACAATGCATGAATTTTTTATCTTATTTTTAAACTTTACTTACATGAAAATATTTGACTGACTTTACCTACTAAATGAATATTCTGCAAGGAAATAATATACTGAAAAGTACTGAACTAGTATTAATATAACATCCGATGTCAATCTCAAGAAACAGAAATAACACTCCATTAGTAAATATATTGGTGCTTCCCTCGTGGCTCAACAGTAAAGAATCTGCCTGCCATTGTAAAAGATGCAGGTTTGGTCCCTGGGTTGGGAAGAGCCCCTGGAGAAGGAAATGGCAAGCCTCTCCAGGATTCTTGCCTGGAGAATTCCATGGACAGAGGGGCCTGGCAGGCTATAGTCCGTGAGGTCGCAAAGAGTCATAAATAACTTAGCCACTAAACAACAGCTACAACAAATAAACATATTACACCTGATGCCAGATACAGCAGATTGAGCAACACACATTCAGTGCACAGTTCAGCTCAGTTCGGTTTAGTTGCTCAGTTGTGTCCGACTCTTTGCGACCTCATGGACTGCAGCACGCCAGGCCTCCCTGTCCATCACCAACTCCCGGAGCTTACTCAAACTCACGTCCATTGAGACGGTGATGCCATCCAACCAAGTCGTCCTCTGTCATCCCCTTCTCCTGCCTTCAATCTTTCCCAGCATCGGTCCTGTGTTAAAACCCCTGCATTTAACTTTTCAAATAACTTAAAGAGTTTTGCATTTACTTAACAGATTTTGATGAATTAGAGAAAAGTGGATAAGTTAGACTAATTTTGTCTGTTTTTTTTAAAGCTAAGTACTGGATTTTGCACCCAGTTTTCAAAAGTGAAAAGACTGATTTCTTGCCCCAGTGAAGATCTCAGAATATTGGAGTCCAAAAATGTTATCAAATACTAACATATATTTTACATGTGCTGTAATCCTCATATGCACAGGAGTTTGAGGGCTTCTACTGACAGTGGCCTTTCCCATCACAAGATTGCACGAGAAAGAAAAGGGTCGGATCCAAGCTTCCGTGAATGAAACAGCTGATGGATCACAGCTGTAGTAAGGTAGTCAGTTCATGAGAAAGACAATTATGTTTCTCCCGTTTGATTTTCACCTGGCACGTCCAAGGCTTGCTCTCCTCCATCTGCTTCCACCTCTACTGCTGTGGTTAGAGAAATATACACATGCGTTAATTTGTTCTCACTAAGTTGAGTGTTTCCGTTCTTTCAGTTCATATATAGAACTATATTTCCTCATCTAATTTGTCTTCTCAAGTTTTATGAGCTTCATACTTAACTGTTCCCAAGTAATGTTAAGCAATGGAGCTAGCAATGAATACTTTTAATAAATGTTCTCTGAGATATCTGAAATACTCAGTACCCTGTAATATAAAGCAGAATGGCATAAAAGAAAAAAAAAATCACTGCTGTATTCACAGAAGTGATTTCAAATTGACACTTTAATAATTCTGAAGATTTTTCAACACTGAATTGCATTTTTTTTGGCCAATGCAGTTTCCCTGTCCTTGGACTGGGTGCACCCATTCAATAACAATAACTGATTTTGAGTAACTCTTCACTTGCTGATGTACAGTAGATAATTTTGACAGCTTTTTCTGATTTATTTGCAGTAGTCATTTAGGAAACTGGGAATTTTCTTTTAGCCTAACTCTGTTTCATACAGGGTGGTCACAGTCCTGGCTGTGAAGTGCCCAATTTTTAAACAAAGGGGATAACTAACAGGGGATGTAATTTTCAACAACAGAAAAACAAGTTGCCTCATGCAGAAGGAGGATCTCTGCATTTTCTTTCATAGGATTTTGGAACTGCATTTACAAACAATGAATTTAGCAGACCCGGGGTTGGGTGCACATCTTTATTATAATGTGCTATGGTTTTACCTCCTTCACCTGTCACCAACATAATGAAATCGGACTTTGATGCACATGCTGAACAAGAAAACAAAAATCCACCGAGCAGAATCTAGCGAGCAACAATATGTTTAATCCTATAGTAACACAATTTATCCACTGCCTTTTGACATTTGATTGGAGCTATTCACAGGAAGCCTACTTCATTCCCTTTATCAAGACCTCCAGGTTTGGATTTATTTTCTGAGAGGATAATCCTGCCGTGTGTTCAGTAGTTCTGCAGTTGAAGCATTTAGTCACTGATCTGTTGCAATAATATGATAGGAATAAAATGAGTACTCCTTGAAGGAATGGATTTTGCATTATAAATATGTAGTCAGAGAGCAAATAAAGAAAGCACTGAATAAAAATTTCCATATCTGAGAAGAATGCATGTGTTTTATATTGAAGATTTGCAATGCATTTAACATTCCCTTTAGGCCAAATGCCTAGAGGAATGAGGGTAGTAATATAATACATATTTCCAAAAAAGCTTAGAAAAAGAACCAGATTTAAAGCCATGAGTCAATTTGGATTTCTCTAATTATAAAAATGATCTCATAAGATTATTATAGCCTTATAAAAAGAGACTCGGATCTATAGAGTGAACTTTTGGACTCTGGGGGAGAGAGAGAGGGAGAGGGTGGGATGAGATGGGAGAATGGCATTGAAACATGTATACTATCAAGTAAGAAACGAATCGCCAGTCGATGTCCAATGCAGGATGCATGATGCTTGGGACTGGTGCAAGGAGAGGACCCAGAGAGATGGTATGGGGTGGGAGGTGGGAGGGGATTCATGTTAGGGAACGCATGTACACTCGTGGTGAATTCATGTCAATGTTTGGCAAAACCAATATAGTAATGTAAAGTAAACTAAAGTTAAAATAAAAATTTAAAAATAAAATAAAATAAAATACANGTTCCTTATTTGTATATAGCCAATCCTGTTAACTGAAAGTTTTGCTTTTTTTTATTGCAAATTTATTTTTCTAATTCACTCTTCAAGTCATGTACAAAACTGCTTAATTCATTCATTAAGCTGCTCTCATTATGAAATGAGTAATTTCCTTTTTTATTCTTATCATCCTTTTTGCTTTCTGATATCTGACACTTTTCAAGACCCTCTGAAACTGTTCCCTGAGCCTTGACTTACATTTTCACACTTCCTTAACCTGGCCCCTCCACCTCTACAACTGTTTCTGCTCAAACTCCTGCGTGTGTGTGCGTGCGTGCGCGGGCATGCGTGCATGTTGCGACATTTCTCCTCCCTGGCTAAAACCTGGTTTTCTTTGAGTTTTTTAACCACATTACCTTCTCTTTTCACTATCTTGGATGGTCTTACTGTTTGAGAGAATGTATGTAAAACCACAATAAAGCCAGAAAAGCATCACCATCATTCTCTTATTTAGAACAACCGCACATCTGTAAGACTCCCTAGAACATTTTCTCCATTATTTAAATTTCTGCATGGTGATTTGAAGGGTTGTTATTGACTGAATTGTATCCCCTCAAATTCCTATGTTGAAGCCTTAACTCTCAATGTGATTGTGTTTGGAGACAGAGCTTTTAAAGAAGTAATTAGAGTTAAATGTAGTCATAAGAGGGATTCTTTAATCCAGTAGGGTGATAATCCAGCAGGGCCTATAAGAAGAGGAAGAGATGCCACAGCAATGGGCATCGAGGAAAAACCATATGGAAACAACTAGAAAGCTGCCATCTGCAAAACCGGAGGAGACGCCCGGGAACAACCGTCCCTGTTGACACCTGGCTTTGGGGCGTCCCGCCTCCAGAACTGTGACCGCGTGCATGTCTGTGAAGTGACTCGGTCCCCGTGTTGTGAACTGTGACCGCGTGCATGTCTGTGAAGTGACTCGGTCCCCGTGTTGTGACACCCCTAGCAAGCTAACACAAACGGCATCTCTTGTGTGATGTGCCCGAGACACGCCTCGAGGAGTAACGACATCAGTACTCTAACACAGCTTCGATGTCTCTGCACTTCTCAGATACATGGTTAAGGTCAGGCTGTGGTCTGAACATTTTTGTCTACCCCTAAATTCATATGTTTAACCATAACAGGTGATGATGTTTGGACTCTGGGAGGTGATCATTCACGAGAGTTGCTGAATAGGACTGATGGTGGTGGTGGTTTGGTTGCTAAGTCATGTCCAACTCCTGTGACCCTGTGGACTGTAGCCAGCCAAGCTCCTCTTCATCAGCAATACAGAGTGTATTGCCATCTCCTTCACTGAATGGGGTTAGTGGCTTTATAAATGAACATAGCACCCTGGGCCCTCCGGTCATGTGAGGGTTTAACTGTAAGTCTACAGGAGGGGTAGAGATCCTCAAAGTTACACTGACTTTGCAAAATAAAAATACTTGGACGTGTTGGCATCCTGATCTCAAACTTCCAGCCTCCAGAACTCTGAAATAAATTTCTAGTATTTATAAGCCAGCTAGTCCGTGGTGTTTTGTTACAACAACCTGAAGACAGGTCAGGACTCTTATAACACTACAGAGTTCCTGACCCCTAAGAAGCTTGCCCAAGGACAGACGCAGGGAAGGGCCTGCCCTGAGGACTAAGCGGTGATTTAGCAGTGTTAGCTGTTGCTGCTGTTCTTGCTGTTGTCTGCTCTCACATTCTTTTGTTTCTTTGCTTTTTATTCCTTCGTTTTGTGTTCTGAAATCCTGGACTTAGCTCTATCCTTTTTTGATCAGAACTTCAAAAAGCCAGACCTTCTAGTGCGTATAGTGACTTCTCTTGATACAATTTTGGACATTTTTACCTCCCAAGATTTTCTTCACTTTGTAGATTTATTCTATACTACTTTTGGATCTGCCCAGATAAATTCCAAGGTGACTGAATTATGATGAACAAGCATTGGGCAGGAAGAAAACCTTGCACAAGCATCAAGAAAATACTGTGATCAAATTGTCTTTAGATGTTTTTAAATATGTGGCTTAAACAGTCCACAGTTCGTTTATTGAACAAAGGCATATCTGTGTGCAGTAGACATTCTGTGATAGAAAGACAGTGTGGTAGAAACCTGCTAACTGAACGGAGCATTTACATCGTCCTAAGGAATGCACGGATTGCTTCTCAGACTTACATACGTTTGAGAAGCACCATGGCTTTCTAGCTACTGTTGCTGGCATACCCATTTTATGGAAGAGGAAAATATAGTCAGGTTCCACAAGGTCACAAAGCAAGGTTATCCTCTGACCCATGAGGCTATACTGACTTTGCAAAATAAAAACTGGCCTGTTCCTAGTGTGTGTGCACGCTCAGTCGCGCAGTCGCGCCTGACTCTCTGCAACCCCGTGCCCTGTAGCCCTCTGGCTTCTGTCCATGGGGTTTTCCAGGCAAGAATCTCGGAGTGGCCTGCCGTTTCCACCTACAGGGGAGCTTCCCCGTTCAGGGATCGAACCGCATCTCCTGAGTCTCTTGCATTTGCAGGCGGATTATCAACACTGAGCCACCCGAGGAGCCCATGTTCCTCTGTGCCTTGTCCAAAGCTGAACTGCAGTCTTTGAGCCAACATCAGGACATGAAGTAAATAAAATTCTGACAATCAAGAGACCTAGAAATTATTTTCCACTCTTGTCACTTACTAGATTATAAACACAGTTTGTCTTAGGTAAGTACTGTAGCTCCTAAAATTTTAATTTCCTTTAAATGCAGATGTCCAGTTCAGATCAAAACTCATGTATTCAATGCATTTTATGAAGAAGGAGTAGGAGTAACACTGAGTACTCAGAATATAAAAACAGACGAAGATTCGGTTCATAGTGAACTGGAGCAGAAGGTTTAAACTGGATTTTCTGTGAGTCCCTTTAATCATTTAAAATTTTTTAATAACAAGGTTAAATAATAATTTTAAAGTTTGAAAGTAAAAATAGCTTCAACACAGACCTTCAAACCATTTTATTGGAATGAATGTGGACTTTGATTACAGTTTATTGCTATTCATCAAAGAAAATTTTTAAAAAAACACAGGTTTCAAATGAATTCAGAACTATTCTCACTTTTTATGTACTTATAATGCTTGTATTCATTATAGATTACAAGTAAGATAAACATTATTTTCGGTTATATCTCTCTTTTGAGTCTCAATGTCCAACAGTTACTATCACTTCGTCTGCGAGACTTTGAATATGACAAGAAAGGTGTTATTTCACTACAACAGGCACTTCATCTACACATGCATTTTGTCTATTGCCCTGTTTTCTTCTTTTGGACACAGTTCTACTCATTTATACAACTTCAATATTTTATAATGATCAGGCACTATTTTTTTATAAGACAAGTTTTCAAAATTCCAAAATAGTGTGATACATTTTACTAAAACAAAGTAAGAGCTGAAAAATTTTGCGATCTTACTAAACTCTTCATTAGTTTGGCTAGTAAGAATAACCAGACAGATTTCTCTTTTTTATGTATGCTTAATGTACATTATTTCAAATTTACATGCTTAGTTTTACTCCCTGAGGTCTAAAACCTTCATTTTGCACTAAGTTCTCTATAATCTGTTTTCATGCATTTTAGCCTGCCTGACTCCCCTTTAGCTCTTTGCTCTAGAATAACGCTTCCACTTTTTAGACGGATAATCCCTATGTCTATAGAGTTGTGCTGTGACTTATCTTTCTCCAGCGACGGTTTTCTCATTGCTCTCCACTGGCTCATTCATTTATTCAGCATTCATTCACTAACTCACTCTCCCAGTAGTTACTGAGCATCAGCTTTCACCAGGATTACATTTCTTCACTCATGGAATTTTTATTCTAATAGCCAAATATTTATTGGAAATCTTAATATTTTTTCTACATTGAGTTAGATGGTAAAACAAGAACACAAAGAAATAGAAATAGGTCTTAGGGCTTAACAGGCAGCTCAGTGGTAAAGAATCCGCCTAGCAGTGCAAGCAAGGGAGGTGATGTGGGTTTCATGCCTGGGTCAGGAAGATCCCCTTGGNTCCACCTTTTAGACGGATAATCCCTATGTCTGTAGAGTTGTGCTGCGACTTATCTTTCTCCAGCGACGGTTTTCTCATTGCTCTCCACTGGCTCATTCATTTATTCAGCATTCATTCACTAACTCACTCTCCCAGTAGTTACTGAGCATCAGCTTTCACCAGGATTACATTTCTTCACTCATGGAATTTTTATTCTAATAGCCAAATATTTATTGGAAATCTTAATATTTTTTCTACATTGAGTTAGATGGTAAAACAAGAACACAAAGAAATAGAAATAGGTCTTAGGGCTTAACAGGCAGCTCAGTGGTAAAGAATCCGCCTAGCAGTGCAAGCAAGGGAGGTGATGTGGGTTTCATGCCTGGGTCAGGAAGATCCCCTTGGAGGAAAAAGTGACAACCCATTCCAGTGTTCATACCTGGAGAATTCCATGGACAGAGGACCTGGAGGGCTATAGTCCATGGGGTCTCAAATAATCAGACAGGACTGAGCACGCACATGGCAAGTGTAATGTTATATTGGTTCTTATCATGTGTGGAGAACACACGTATGCACATAATCATCAAGATAATATAATAAGCTATATGGTAGACAGAGGTGCAGGACGTTGTGTAAGGGGCACCCAAAGAATTCTGGAGTAACCACAGAAATCTTAGTGATGGCAATGGTACATTTGCTAAAACATGAAGGATTATCAAAGAAATAAACAGAATGGTATAGGTGAGATAATCTCAAGACCTTGATTCAGATTCTAAACTTTAGATAACACTGCAGATCATTCTGCTATTTGTGGAGAGAGCAAACGAAAGAGAACGAGCTGGTTTAGAAATGAGGACGGTGTTTTCAGTTTGAACATCTGGAATTCAGTGTCAATGCCCTCGCCTGATACGCAGCTAACTGTGGGACACTGGACAGGCTTCTTTACTCTCTAAGCTTTTATTGCTTCACTCCAAAGGGCATAATAACAACACAGAGATCTTATGGAAGTTAAAAGCGACAATTTACATAAAGCACTTAGTACAATATTTGAAACATATATGTCCATGAACTCAGGCCATAACTACTTGGTAAACATTCCTTTGCCAGCTTAACTCCTCTTTCAAAAATCTTACGATTCAGATTTTTAAAGTCTGCTGGTTAATTTTTAACAGTTTAAAAGTTTTCCTTAACTATATGCATCAATATTGTTCATTATTACACAATAATTATAAGGCAATTTTGATGACCTAGCATACCCAATTTTCCAGCTATTCTAACTCATCATTTTTTAATTTGATTTGATTATATATCTATCCCAGTGTTGTATTAGGTTAGACATTTGTCTCTCTTGAGATAAGTTAGTGTTCTTCCTTCTGTTTTGCTGTATAAAATGTGCAATATTTTGTTCTAAGTATGTACTCACTTTTGTGCCAACTTCAGTTCAGTTCAGTCTCTCAGTCATGCCAGACTCTTTGTGAGTCCATGGACTGCAGCACACCAGACTTCCCTGTCCATCACCAACTCCTAGAGTTTACTCAAACTCATGTCCATTGAGTTGGTGATGCCATCCAACCATCTCATCCTCTGTCATCCCCTTCTTCTCCTGCCTTCAATCTTCCCCAGAATCAGGGTCTTTTCAAATGAGTCAGTTCTTCACATCAGGTGGCCAATGTATTGGAGTTTCAGCATCAGTCCTTCCAATGAATATTCAGGACTGATTTCCTTTAGGATGGACTGGTTGGATCTCCTTGCAGTCCAAGGGACTCTCAAGAGTCTTCTCCAACACCACAGTTCAAAAACATCAATTCTTTAGAACTCAGTTTTCTTTATAGTCCAACTCTCACATCCATACATGACTATTGGAAAAACCATAGCCTTGACTAGATGGACCTTTGTTGGCAAAGTAATGTCTCTGCTTTTTAATATGCTATCTAGGTTGGTCATAACTTTCTTTTCAAGGAGCAAGCATCTTTTAATTTCATGGCTAAAGTCACCATCCACAGTGATTTTGAAACCCCCAAAATGAAGTCTGTCACTGTTTCCACTGTTTCCCCATCTATTTGTCATGAAGTGATGGGGCCGGATGCCATGATCTTAGTTTTCTGAATGTTGAGTTTTAAGCTAACTTTTCACTCTCTTTTTTCACTTTCATCAAGAGCTTTTTAGCTCCTTTTCACTTTCTGCCATAAGGGTGGTGTCATCTGCATATCTGAGCTTATTGATATTTCTCCCAGCAATCTTGATTCCCACTTGTGTTTCTTCCAGTCCAGAGTTTCTCATGATGTACTCTGCATAGAAGTTAAATAAGCAGGGGACAATATACAGCCTTGACGTACTCCTTTTCCTATTTGGAACCAGTCTGTTGTTCCATGTCCAGTTCTAACTGCTGCTTCTTGATCTGCATACAGATTTCTCAGGAGGCAGGTCTGGTGGTCTGATATTCCCATCTCTTTCAGAATTTTCCACAGTTTGTTGTGATCCACACAGTCAAAGGCTTTGGCATAGTCAATAAAGCGGAAGTAGATGTTTTATTACTGGAACTCTGTTGCTTTTCCGATGATCCAGCGGGTGTTGGCAATTTGATCTCTGGTTTCTCTGCCTTTTCTAAATCCAGCTTGAACATCTGGAAGTTCATGTTTCACGCACTGTTGAAGCCTGGCTTGGAGAATTTTGAGCATTACTTTGCTAGTGTGTGAGATGAGTGCAATTGTGTGGTAGTTTGAACATTATTTGGCATTGCCTTTCTTAGGGATTGGAATGAAAACTAACCTTTTCCAGTCCTGTGGCCTGCTGAGTTTTCCAAATTTTCTGGCATATTGAGTGCAGCACTTTCACAGTATCATCTTTTAGGATTTGAAATAGCTTAGCTGGAATTCCATCACCTTTCATGTAAGGTTCCAACTTACATTCATGTAAATCTGTTCATGCTCTCTCAACACCAAATCATGTTTCCAGTTTATTGTATGCTCTATTTACAGATCTGGTTAATATTCTCATTCTACCTCCCTCTATGACATTTTGTACATGGCTATTGTATATGGAAATGTAATCTAAATTATCATGGGGTAATAAAATAATTTCATCTGAAAACTGTGAAAAGTCACCGCA
>SJYQ01002688.1:172139-187782 GCA_006410935.1 Redunca redunca
ATATTGATTTTTTATTTGCCTAGTTCATATACATGATACGATTCATCTTTAAATGTTCTTTAATGTCTCTTGTAATTTTCTGCATAGAGGCTTTGCAAAATTTTTACCTGATATCTAGAGGCCTGTGTGCCTAGGAATTAGACAATTAGGCATGTCACACATTATTATTGTTACTTCTTTTACAAAATCCGAGGCTATGGGCAGTTGTTTGATAAAGTCACTGTGTGGAAGCAAACCCCAAGCTAGAGGCCCATTCTCCTGCTCTCAGCACTTCCTGGTAAGTAGTTAGAAGGAGACTAGCAGTCTCAGAGTAGATGTTTTTTCAATGAATCCATGCAATTTGTATTCTACTTAGTCTCATATTTTTAAAAAAAAAGACTTTAAGAAAAGTGTTATTGTTTTTGTAAAATTTTCTTTAAAAATCAAAGGAGATAAAAAGTAAAACAATAGAAATATTAACTAAGTGCAATGAGGTTGTTCAGTGTTCTAAACTTAGTACCTAATTAATGAGAGAGATAACAAGAAGCTAAAGAATATTTGCTCTTTAAATTCAGTCTTGCTCAGGGAAATATTTCCAGCATTTAATTGGAATGATGCTTTCATTCTCAGAATCAGCATTTTCTCATACACATGCACACGAACACACACCCACACACATAAAAATTTTCCCCTTAACTTCTCACTTGGTTTTAATAATCCATTCTGGTTTTACAGGTAACATAGTAACATAGTATCACTATGTGTAAACAAAAAAAAAAACAAATACAAAACTCCCAATGCTTTATAATTTTCCAGCTACGGAAGCAGAAATAAAATTTTAAAACCATGTTTTAAAGCATATTTTACAGGCTCTGTTCTGACTGGAATTAAATCCATAATGTAGGTTGACATATTTGAGATAAACAAACCTATGGTGTGATTTTAAAATAACTTATATCACTATAGCTTATGATGAGTGTGTTATAAAGTGAGAAAAAAGTGTTTTCTGCTATTTCCTCAACATATCTTCACTGTTTTATTGCGGGAAGGTTGGTGGATGGCTCAATGGACGTGAGTCATACAGTTCTTTGAAATAGAAAAATAGAATACACTTTTAAAGTACTTTTTCTGTGTTTGCAGAATAAGACATTTATCATCCAGGTCTAACAGAAGTTGAAAATAAAAGTGAAAGGGAAGTTGCTTAGTTGTGTCCGACTCTTTGCGACCCCATGGACTGTAGCCCACCAGGCTCCTCCATCCATGGGATTCTCCAGGCAAGAATACTGGAGCGGGTTGCCATTTCCTTTTCCAGGGAATCTTTGTGATCCAGGGATCAAACCTGGGTCTCCCACATTTCAGCCAGACGCTTTAACTTCTGAGCCACCAGGTAAGCCCAAATAAGTTGAAGTTGAAAATAAGAACAATTAATTTAAGAAATATTTAATGAGCACCTTCTATGTTCCTGGTACTGTATCTGATACTGAATTATGTTAGATGCTGAACTATGTTAATACTGTTCCAGAGACATTAACAAATGTTAGTCGCTTCGCCATGTCTGACTCTTTACAACCTCATGGACTATAGCCTGCCTCTGTCCATGGATTCTCCAGGCAAGAATACTTGAGTGGGTAACCTTCCCTTCTCCAGGGGGGCTTCTCTACCATCTGAGACACCAGGGAAGTCCTGAGACATTAGTTAGGACATGATAAAAGTTCATGGTAGTTTCTAAGAGAACTCTGAAAATAAAACAGAGTAAAACTGAGCATTCTAGCAACCGTCCTTAAATGTTCATTGGGTTACTAAATGCTCAATATACTACCTGTCCAAGTAAAATTCTCTCTCTTTTTTAAAATTTGTGTTTGTATCTCTTAGAAATTTAAAATTGAAATCTGAATAAAGTCTGCAGTATTATACCAAAGTTAAATTTTTATTTTTGGCAAACGTATCGATGCTACGTAAGATGATAACTTCAGAGAAATGGAAGAAGGATGCATGCACCCTCCACACTGTCTTCTCAATGCTTCTGCGTCGCTGTTCAGTGCTCCGGTGGGTCCAACTCCGGCGGGTCCAACTCTTTGCCACCACATGGACTGCAGCATGCCAGGCCTCCCTGTCCTTCCCCCTCTCCCAGAACTTGCTCAAACTCATGTCCATTGCGTTGGTATTTGGGTTCAACCATCGCATCCTCCTTCATCCCCTTCTCCTCCTGCCTTCAATTTTTCCCAGCATCGGGGTCTTTCCTAATGAGTCAGCTCTCTTCACTTCAGATGGCCAAGTATTAGAGCTTCAGCTTCAACATCAGTCCTTCCAATGAATATTCAGGATTGATTTCCTTTAAAATTGACTGGTTTGATGCCCTTGCAGTCCAAAGGACTCTCAAGAGTCTTCTCCAACACCACAGTTCAAAAGCATCAATTTTTCAGTGTTCAGCTTTCTTTATGATCCAACTCTCACATCCGTACATTACTACTGGAAAAAACACAACTTTGACTAGACGGACCTTAGTTGGCAAAGTAATGTCTCTGCTTTTGAATATGCTATCTAGATTGGTCATAGCTTTTCTTCCAAGGAGCATGTGTCTTTTAATTTCATGTCTGCAGTCACCATCTCAAGTGATTTTAGAGCCCAAGAAAATCAATTCTGTCACTGTTTCCATTGTTTCCTCATCTATTTGACATGAAGTGATGGGACTGGATGCCATGATCTTTGTTTTTTGAATGTTGAATTTTAAGCCAGCTTTTTCACTCTTCATTTTCACTTTCATCAAAAGGATCTTTAGTTCCTCCTTACTTTCTGCTGTAGCATGGTGTCACTTGTCAATATCAGAGGTTATTGATATTTCTCCCTGCAATCTTGATTCCAGCTTGTGCTTCACCCAGTCAGCATTTCACATGATGTACTCTGCATATAAGTTAAATAAGCATGGTGACAATATATAGCCTTGACATACTCCTTTCCCAGTGTTGAACCAATCCAGTGTTCCATGTCTGGTTCTAACTGTGGCTTCTTGAACTGGACACAGGCTTCTCAGGAGGCAGGTATGATCGTCTAATATTCCCATGACTTGAAGAATTTTCCACAGTTTGTTGTAATCCACACAGTTAAAGGGGTTAGCATAGTCGATGAAGCAGAAGTAGATGTTTTTCTGGAACTCTCTTGCTTTTTCTATGACCCAGTGGATATTGGCATTTGATCCCTTGTTCCTCTACCTTTTCTGAATCCAGCTTGAATATCTGGAAGTTCTTGGCTCATGTACAGTTGAAGCCTGGCTTGGAGAATTTTGAGCATTACTTTGCTAGCATGTAAAATGAGTGCAATTGTGTGGTAGTTTGAAATTCTTTGGCATTGCCTTTTTTTGGGTTGGAAAGAAAATTGACCTTTTCAAGTCCCATGCCCATGATGAATTTTCCACATTTTCTGACATATTGAGTGCAGCCCTTTCACAGCATCATCTTTTAGGATTTGAAATAGCTCAACTGGAGTTCCATCGTCTCCACTTTGTTTGTTGTGATGCTCCCTAAGGCCCACTTGACTCTGCACTTCGAAACGTCTGGCTCTAGGGCAGTGGTCACACCATCGTGGTTATCTGGGTCATCAAGGTCTTTTTTGTATTGTTCTTCTTATATTCTTGCCACCTCTTCTTAATATTTTCTGCTTCTGTTAGGTCCATACCACTTCTATCCTTTATTGTGCCCATCTTTGCATGAAATGTTCCCTTGGTATCTCTAATATTCTTGAAGAGCTCTCTAGTCTATCCCATTCTATTATTTTCCTCTATTTCTTTGCATTGTTCACTTAGCAAGGCTTATTTATCTCTCCTTGCTATTTTTTGGAACTCTGCATTCAGATGGGTATATATTTTCTTTTCTCCTTTGCTTTCACTTCTCTTCTCAACTATTTTAAAGCCTCCTCAGACAGCCATTTTGCCTTTCTGCATTTCTTTCTCTTGGGGGTGTTTTTGATCATTACTGCCTCTGGAATGAACCTCTGTCCATAGTTCGTCACGTACTCTATCAGATCTAATCCCTTCATTCTATTTGTCACTTCTACCGCATAACCATAAGGGATTTGATTTAGATCATACCTGAATGATCTAGTGTTTTCTCCTACTTTCTTCAATTTAAGTCTGAATTTGACAATAAGGAGTTCATGATCTGAACCACAGTCAGCTCCCACTCTTGTTTTTGCTGACTGTATAGAGCTTCTTCATGTTTGATTGCAAAGAATATAATTGATCTATTTTGGTGTTGACCATCTGGTGATGTCCATGTGTAGAGTCTTATCTTTTGTTGTTGGAAGAGGGTGTTTGCTATGACCAGTGCATTCTCTTGGAGGAACTCTTTTAGCCTTTGCCTGCTTCATTCTGTATTCCAAGGCCAAACTTGCCTGTGACTCCATGTAGCTCTTGACTTTCTATTTCTGCATTCCAGTCCCCTATGATGAAAAGGGCATCTCTCTCTCTCTCTTTTTTTTTTTGTGGTGTTAGTTCTACAATGTTTCTGCAGTCTGAATTTATTTTTAATGGAACATCTTCTTCAAAGTGCATTAATATCAAAGTGATGTGTTTGCAATGACCAGGTAAAGTTTGAAGTCTAGAGCAAACTCATGAAGACAATAAGTATCTAAGAATAGGAGAGACTATAGGAATGGAATATATATTTGGATTTTCTCTTTACTTGGATCTATTACTCCTTCTTAATGTTTGTTGCATGCATCTTAAGTCACTTCAGTTGTGTCTGACTCTTTGTGACCCCATGGACTGTAGTCCACCAGGCTCCTCTGTCCATGGAATTCTCCAGGCAAGAATATTGGAGTGGATTGCCATGTCCTCCTCCAGGGGATCTTCCCGACCCAGGGATTGAACCCAGTCTCCTGTGGCTCCTGCATTGCAGGCAGAGTCTTTGCCTCTGAGCCACCTGTTAAGCCCTTTTTTAATGCTTATTTTGGTTTTTGTTTTTAACTCTCTTCTTAACAAACTTACTATCTTCATTTCATTGAACATAGCCCAATCATGGATGCTGCAATTCTAAATTCATATGACCGTCTAACTGAACATATATAAGTCACTGAGAAGTGATCTGGTTTATACAAACTGACTATGCCAAAGCCTTTGACTGTGTGGATCAGAAAAAAACATGGAAAATTCTAAAAGAGATGGGAATACCAGATCACCTGACCTGCCTCTTGAGAAACCTGTGTGCAGGTCAGGAAGCAACAGTTAGAACTGGACTTGGAACAACAGACTGGTTCCAAATAGGAAAAAGAGTATGTCAAGGGTGTATATTGTCACTCTGCTTATTTAACTTATATGTAGAGTATGTCATGAGAAATGCTGGGCTGGAGGAAGCAAAGCTGGAATCTACATTACCGGGAGAAATATCAATAACCCGAGATATGCAGATGACACCACCCTTATGGCAAAAATCAAAGAAGAACTAACGAGCCTTTTGATGAAAATGAGAGAGGAGCATGAAAAAGTTGGCTTAAAGCTCAATAATCAGAAAACTAAGTTGATGGCATCAGGTCCCATCACTTCATGGGAAACAGGTGGGGAAACAGTGGTTGACTTTATTTTGGGGGGCTCCAAAATCACTGCAGATGGTGACTGCAACCATGCAATTAAAAGACACTTGCTCCTTGGAAGGAAAGTTATGACCAACCTAGACAGCATATTAAAAAGCAGAGACATTACTTTGCCAACAAAGGTCCATCTAGTCAAGGCTATGGCTTTTCCAGTGATCACATATGGATTTGGACTATAAAGAAAGTTGGACCATAAAGAAAGCTGCGCACCTAAGAATTGATGCTTTTGAACTGTAGTGTTGGAGAAGACTCTTGAGAGCCCCTTGGACTGCAAGCAGATCCAACCAGTCCATCCTAAAGGAGATCAGTCCTGCGTATTCATTGGAAGGTCTGATGCTGAAGCTGAAATTCCAATACTTTGGCCACCTGATGCAAAGAGCTGACTCATTTGAAAGATCCTGATGCTGGGAGGGATTGTGGGCAGGAGGAGAAGGGGACGACAGAGGATGAGATGGTTCAATGGCATCACCGACTCAATGGACATGGATTTGGGTGGACTCTGGGAGTTGGTGACGGACAGGGAGGCCTGGCATGCTGCAGTCCATGGGGTTGCAAAGAGTCAGACAGGACTGAGTGACTGAACTAAATATCATAGAACCTTTGTTAAGAAAATAGGTTAGGGAAATATTAGAAAAAAAGGCTCTATTGTAGCTGTTATAAAATATGCACTGAGTTTTCATGTCAGTTTTTCATTTTCTGAAGCCTTATTTGTAGTATCATTAGTTTTCTTTGGGTGATGTATGACGTCAAGTGAAGTAGACCGAAAGAAAATAAAACACTTATTAAAATGTTTAGTGAGCAACACTCAGTACTAGTGATCAAAGTTTTTTTCTTATTTTTGTTCTATCGTTGCCCGCCCCCCCCCAAAAAAATCATATGATGGGCAGATATTAACACCTGACAAGAATGGCTATCAGTCTTCTGAGTACGTGATGCCTAGTCAGTTCATATACTAACTTGCTTAACTGCTCTGAGGAAAGCAGTCATTAAGGTAAAACTTCAGTGGCTTAGTGAGATGTTTTAGTAAACTTCTGTATTTCATGCTGTTTTCACTGATAAAACCCACCTGTTATTTCATTTTATGTATTTGGTATTTAATGATTCAAGCAGTTTGGCTGTTGAAAATTATTCTTTTTCTTTATACTAAAATCCTAGATTAACAGAAAACATTATCTACCTGATAAGAGAAAACATTTTAAAAGATAGCCCTTTGTCAATTAAATGTTTCAAATATATTTGCTTTTTTAAAAAACAAAACAGGTTTTCTATTTTTTCTAGTCATTTCTTTTTTCTTTGCTTTTAATATCAGGGTGGAGTTGAGTACATTATTCTCTCCAGTTAATGGCAGAAGAATATTCTACTTTAATGCATAACCTTGTTAATGCTTTGTTTAGGATTTTTTAGATTTTCCTTTAAGTCTTATGTTTTAAAAATCTAGAAAAGATGTCATGCAAACATGTAGCTTCTTAGGTTTTGGCGCTATGTCACAGCCCAATTTGTGCAAATGCAAGGCATTATCAATTCTCATTGATTATCAAAGTTCTTCATCTTCACAACTCTCCAAAGGAAATATTTTCAGCTCACCTGTACCAAAAACTCAAGGTACAATATTTTCACAAAATACAAAATAAGCTTAAAAACATAATTGAACTTTGGCCAATTCATTATTTGAAACTAATGTAATCAATTCGAAAAAATTTACATGCACAAAAATAAAAGTATAAGCCTAATTCAATTAGTTATTAAATTTGAATGTGAGAATTCAGTGTGAAATATTGGCTAACTGATTTAAATTTTGTGGTCCCAAATAATACATATTGATCAAATGAATTATCTCAACAATGCAAGAAGGCTTAATATCAAATTTAAAATACATCATAACATCAATAATCTAAAGGAGAGACATTATTTTTTAAATTACTGGATAAAGGCAAATGGCAACCCACTCCGGTGTTCTTGCCTGGAAAATCCCAGGGACAGAGGAGCCTGGTGGGCTGCTGTCTATGGGGTTCACAGTGCCGGACATGACTGAAGCAACTTAGCAGCAGCAGATAAAGTCAAAAGCATTGCCTAAGTTTAATAGTTCATTGTAACTAAGATAAAATTAAAAAAAAAAGAGAAAGCATGAAAAATTGGCTAAGGCCTACTGAATTACATCAGTGAACTTTCAATTTTAAAAAGACAATATAGATGCATTAAAGAAAAGATAAGATTGATGCCTGCTCATGGTGATGCCTCACCATGAAAAAGTGAAAAACAAATTATTTAATAAATAAGACATATAAAAAATAAAATAGTTATATTTGCAAATAAAATAGCTCCATTAATGTTAATGGAAAACATTGGACAATGAACAGGTAGATATTAGATCTGAAAACAGACTTCAGAAAATGTGTCAGTATAAAGTCCTTCTAGAAAAATCAGTTGTACTAATTTACTTTGATATTGAGCTGTTAGACAAGTGAATAGCTTCTGGGTTAGGGACATACTTGGAGAAACACTGCATTGATTAAACCCTTCACAGTTATAGCAGGAACCATGGGTATTAAAGGGGTAACATGAAAAACTGCACAAAAAAATTTCTGGGAATATTTTAAATTATTTAAAACACAAATAAATGGATAAACATATCATTTCAAGGAATGTGACAATTTGAAATTGTTCAGATGGCAGTTTAATTCAAAATGTGTTAAAGGACTGTGCAATTTTCTATATTTCTCTGAAATGTTCAACAAAATGGATGGAACTGGAGCCGATTATACAGAGTGAAGCAAGCCGGAAAGAAAAACACCAATATAGTATACTAACGCATATATATGGAATTTAGAAAGATGGGGATGATGACCCTGTATTCGAGACAACANTCAAGTGATAGATATATACATCAGTGAAACAAAGTAAAGAACTCAGAAATAGCCCCATACAATTGTGACCAACTGATTTTTGACAAAGGTATTATTTATTGGGATTAAAATGTCATAGGAAGCAAGATTACTTCTAAAAGAAAGGCTATTTTTGAAGTTCTCCTTAGAGAAAAGAAATCCTTCCAAATTTTGACTTAGATAATGCTCTTTAATGGATTCTCACATGAAACTGAACATTTGGAACATTTCCAGTGACAATCTCTAATTCATTAAATGGAAAGGGAAGAATGTAAAGTGTTTTATGTTTAATTTAAAGGTGAGGTATGGACAGTGACCACTTTCCTTGTAATATATAGATGCACCTTGTCCCTCCACTTTCATCATTTTAAAATAATTAGGCACTGTTATAACACGTCACTCCAATTGCAGGATTTATTTGATTCTGTTATTTTACTTTGTCCAAATCTTCAGGAATAATATATAAAATAATCATGTTCTATGTATCATATCTGTATTCATCTAGAATAATTATAGAACACTGTTGATGCAACATACAAACAATAGTAATAAACATGAAAAATTAAGGACTGCTAGCTCCCCATCCAATATTTATTTGTCCCTGAAATACTAATTTCCTTAAGAGTGTTGCCCTGCTTTCTTCACTTACTATGTTTGAATGTAATATATGAAAATTTCACTAGAGTGCTATATGACTCTTTCATGCTATCTGATTTTGCCTTGAATACCCCCAAGAGGACACTAAATTTATTCTGTAAAGAGTATTATACATGCATCTATTATCATTAAATGTCATCAACGACAAAGAAATATAAAAATTCACTTCAAAGCCAAAATCTGATCATAGTACTTGTTTAAAACATTATACTTATCTTTACAATGTATCAATATAATTTTCTAAATTCCAGGACTTCCAAAACCAAATTTCTACCCAACCTTGGACAAACTGATCTATAGAAAATAAAAATTAGAAACCTCTAATACAACAATTATTTTGGAATTATGGGAATAAGTTTTGTAGAGAATTAGTAAGTAAAATTTTCTTTGATAAAGTATATTCAGACAAGAGATTAAAAAATATTTTTAAAAGTTCCTCTCTCACTACTGTTGTTATTGTTCAGTGACTAAGTCATGTCTGACTCTTTGCAACCCCATGAGCTGCAACACACCAGGCTTCCCTGTCCTTCACTGTCTCCCGGAGCTTGCTCGGACTCATGTCCATTGAGTCAGTGGTGCCATCCAGCCATCTCATCCTCTGCCACCCCCTTCTTCTGCCCTTAATCTTCTCCAACACCAGGGTCTTTTCCAATAAGTCTGGTCTTCACATCAGGTGGCCAAAGTATTGGCCAGCATCAGTCCTTCCAATGAGCACCCAGGACTGATCTCCTTTGGATGGACTGGCTGGATCTCCTTGCAGTCCAAGGGACTCTCAAGAGTCTCCTCCAACACCACAGTTTGAAAGCATCAGTTCTTTTGCACGTAGCCCTCTTTATGGTCCAACTCTGACATCCATACCTGACTACTAGAAAAACCACAGCTTTGACTTTACAGACCTTTGTCAGCAAAGTAGTCTCTGCTTCTTAATACGTTGTAGAGCTTTGTCATAGCTTTTCCTTCCATTCCATGAAAAGAGGATCCTGGCAAGCTACAGTCCATGGGGTTGCAAAGAGTCGCACACAATTGAGTGGCTAACACTTTCTCTTTCTTTTAAGGAGCAAGCATCTTTTAATATCACGGCTGTGGTCAGAGTTTAATTCAAAATAAGATATACCATAGTTCCCCAAGGCATCCCTGACTATAAAATACTCTAAGGCTTTTCAATCAACAGACTTTTCCTTACCTTTGAACCCAAAGAAGCTGTAATTAAAGCAACCCTGTGGCTGCCATCATTCATCTGTGAACTGAGTATTGTGTGAAATATTTTCTTAAAGAACATGTCTGTTTCATACTGACCCAAACACTAACAAAGGCAGGCACCTTGAAATCACATGTTATACATTAAAGTAGAAGCATTAAAAACTATTTTATGCATACATATAGGGAAAGTTTCATAAAACAAGCTATGTATAACCCATGTTTTGCTTCTGTTAAAATATGGCAGAGTCTAAAGAGCATTTAAAACAAGCTGAGGTTGCCAGTGTAAGATGGTTACATCAGGCTGATAGACAGCTGAAACTGACAAAATTGGAGAGATGAGTGAAGAAAGCAAAAGAATGTAGGGAAGGAGAAAGTTAAAATTATATGGAGGTTCATGTAGCTATAGCACATGTAGCTGCTATGTTGTCTTAATAAGTTTTGTTCTAAAAATCAGTTTCTGAGTCTAATTGACTCTCTGATACAGTCCCTTATTTTCTCATATTATTTTGAAGCAAAATGCAGCAAAAAACCATTGGCAACTTTGATAGAAAATTTTAAATAATTTGATTTAAAATTTTAGCCCAGGATCTGATTTTTCCTTCAGCTTCCACAACGTGATGCACGTGTGTGTGTTAGTTGCTCACTCATGTCTGACTCTTTGTGACCCTGTGGACTGTAGCCCACCAGGCTCCTCTGTCCATGGACTTCTCCAGGCAAGAATACTGGAGTGGGTTGCCATTTCCTTCTCTAGGGGATCTTCCTGACCCAGGGATCGAACCCAGGTCTCCTGCATTGCAGGCAGATTCTTTACAGTCTGAGCCACCAGGAAAGGCCCCCGTAATGTGATACTCACTGAAATAATTGATGTCCTAAGTGTTGTCTTACTATTTGAACAAAACTCTGGAATCAGGAGAACGTAAGAAGTAACAATACAGTGATGGGGGTATCTTGACTACATGACTCATAGATTCAAATTTATTGCCTTACAGTCATACCTGCTTATATGCAATTTGTTGTCAACAAATAAAGCAGAGATTTATTTTGAATCACAAATAGTAATAAATGGAATAACTATTATACTGCTTGGCAGTTAGCCCTCAATATGTAAGCAGCTCATAGACGTGATAGCAATTATTAATAGTGTCATACAGTCAAACATGATTTTAATTTCTCTGACTTTAAATTGTCAGCTCCCTGTATCTATACTCAGCATGAATAATAAAATTTTCTCTCCTTAGAGGAGTATTTTGAGAAAAACTTCAAAAGATAAATTTAGATTTCCAACAGGTATGGTTAATTAGCTCTGCTGCTTCTTGCCTTATAGCTTAAGAATCCCTGCACATAACATAATAGTTCACGGCGCACATATAATCTTTTTTTAAACCTACTCTTTGTGACACTCCCTCACTCTCTGTGGCTACTGATTTGAGGATGTGTAGACAGAACATTTTAAAGAGAGTTCCTGCTTGCTCTTCAGTTTTCCAGGCCCTCCCTGTGTGCTTTGAAGCAATATGAATTGTTGTCCAAAGAATCATTGGTACTCTCCCTGTGTGTTTTGGCAATACTGAGGGTTGTAGGTGGGGTGGAGACTGAATCACTCTAAGAACATGGCATTTCCACATAGTAAAAATGGATAGAAGATTCAGTTCACTGTTGGGTGATCAGGGAAGAGGAGCAGGTGAAAACGGTCCTGAATACCAGGCATCTGGGTTTTGTTGGTGAAGGATGAGCAGGAGCATGCTACATTAAAATGCACAGAGGGATGGAGTTTTGGCTTACCAAGAAAGTAAACCATGCTACACCCCTTTTTTTTTTTTTTTTTGGTTTCTTTGTTTCTTCTAAATTCCCATCATTCTGAGGCAAGATATGTCACAAAGCAATCAATGGATTTAAAAGAATCAGAATCTATCTGCCATAATCAGAACTCACACATGCATCAGTTCTGTGCACCACACACGCGTGGATTTTATGAGTTATCCTCCAAACCATGGATCTGGCCTGCAACACGCAGATTTGCCACTTGAGGTTGCACGTGCTCTCTCTGATCTGGACCATTTGGCTCATGAGTCTGCACTCAGCTGGTGCTGGCTTAGGAAGGATTCGGCCTGGGAAGCTGCGGATCAGGGTTTCTCTCCATGCTGCCTCTCATCCTCCAGGAAGGTAACCCGGGCTTGAATATATGGCAGCAACATGTCAGAAGCAGCAGAGAAGACGGGCCGCCCTGGTGAGCAATCGCGTTCCAGGGCTCTGCTTTTGTCCCGTTTGCTACCATACTTTCTACCAAAGCAAGACTTGAATTCAGTGAAAGATTCCATCTTTCAATGAGAGGAAAGTAATTGCCAGTGTAGACGTATAGAGGAGGAGGCTTTGTGCCAGTTTCATAATCTGTCACGAGAGAGTAGTAAAGAGAATAGAGAGAACTGTAGATACGGTTAAATTTGGGGAAATCAAATTTGATCTGCTCTCTTCCTCTAAATACTTGCATAAAACCCAGACTTTCTATTCATAAAAGTCAGCATTATATAAATATGAATTGCTTCAAGCATACTGAGGGTTAGAATGGCCCTAGAAAATTTCCTCCACTCCCTTCATCAAAAGTTAAATCCTTTCTATCCTTAATTAGATAACGTTAAGAACATAAAATGAAATAGGAGTAAGTGGAAGAGACAGAGTGAGTATCTTTAATATATCATTCAAAATTAATTAACATTTTTAGTGCAGCTACAAGAAAAACTGTAATAACTTGGCAAACTCCTTAGTATCATTAGGAAAAGGACATTATACTTGAAAGAGTATTATAGAAGCAATTTTGAAAACAGAAACTATAAGTTACCCAGACAGACTCCCCATTTAGTGGAGGGACATAAAAAGAGGGAAAAAGACACTTACTCATATAAGACACAAAAATGCCTTTGAACTATGTACCTGTTCTGATTGCATCTAAGCAAATACACGCATGTGTATATTTATGGCTGAGTCCCTTCACTGTGTTCACCTGAGATGACCGCAACGTTGTTAATTGGCTATACCTTGATATAAAATGTTTTTGGTGTTAAAAAATAAACATGAAAAAATTAAAAAAATAAGCAAATAAATTTCGCGTTTCTCCTATTTTACTCATGGTACCAGGACATTGAAGCAGAGAGTTCATTTTATTTTTAACCAAGTTGAAAGCAACCCTTGTGTTCTAGTCCAATTATGTAAATCAGAAATCCTGTATACAAAGCAGAAATAAGTGTTTTCCAACCTGGAATATCTCCAACACATTAGAAATAGGTTGTATCATTTTTTATTCAAAATAGTCTTCAAACTACTGAGATTAAAAGTAATTGAAAGTTTCAAGTTTGATTTTTGCAATAGGTTTAAGCACTTTTGTTGACTGAATAGTGTACATGACTCATTACAAATGTTTGTTTATTCCTAATTCTTCTAACTGCATTGGACCTGTATGAACTAGACTTTGAAAACATCAACTGAGACGGTGACTCCGAAATATCCACACCGAAATATTGTTTTATTGAAATATTATCCTTTATTCCACTGGATTTGATGAAAACTTGTTTTGACATTATAAGACAATTTTCCTTTAGATAGAACTTTGGGAGAAAATTTATCTGACTGCTTTGCTACTAGAAGGGAATTATTTTTTCTCCTTGGAGGAAAAAAAAATACTCTAGAAGAATGAATAAAAAGCCCTGAAAATCACTGATATTTTATTAATAGTGACTTTAAGTCGCTTTGATTTATATTTTGAGCTTATTCTTGGCAAGTTGGTTGGATTAAGGAGATCTCTTTCTCTTTGGAGATAGCTACATTATTAAAATAAGTTGTCTATATAGCCTCAGAAGCAAAAATTACACAATGCACATGGTATACCTGACACCGTTTTTGTTACAGTGGGAAACACCAAGGCTTGCCGAGTGGAAGACTCCCGGAAGTCCTGTCCCTTATCATACTCAGCGCGGGTCGACATGAGCTACCAGTCTCAACAGCAGACCTGCTGCTATTCCATATCCTAAATATCATGAGACAAGTCTTCCAGTGCTTTGCTAAATACATATTTCCCCAAACATAAGGCAATTCAATGATGCACTGGATGCTAAATGGAAAATAATCTTACCGTTGTATATTTGAGGATCCTTTTTATTGCAAAATTTCTCTGTAAAAATGATTTAATGGCTGATCTATATTCCTGAGATGGGAAAATTGAAGTCAAAATCTTAAAACCTTCATGTTTATTCTTCTCCCTTACCTACGTAGTGTCTATATGGCCAAAATATTTAACTTGAAAGTAGCTTTTATTAAATTGAAAATACTAAATCCGTAATTATGAGGGAAACCTTGCTGAAAACTGTAATGGCATTCGTCGAGTTCATGAACTACACTGCAGACACCAGTGCGACACTGCATTGCTTGTGTTTCCCGGGCAGCAACCCGGGAACAACCCCCTCCCGACGTGGGGCACGCGAGGCACAGGCTCGATCCCTGTATCGGGAAGATCCCCTGGAGAAGGGCGTGGCAACCCGCCCCGGTCCGCTTGAGAATCCCACGGGCAGAGGAACCTGGCAGCTTACAGTCCATAGGGTAGCGATGAGTCAGACAAGACTGAAGCAACGTAGTGTGCAAGTATGCAAGACTCTATTAAAATATCACTCTATGGTTTCCAGAAAAAAAGAAAAGAAAACATGGTCTTCGCCTTTGACTTAAAGTTCCCAGCCATGACTGAAAAAGTCTCAGGAATCATAAGTTTCCAAAATTTCCCTAGCACATAGTAAGTGCTCAATCAACATATGTTGCATTAGTGTATGGATAACCAATTGCTCATTTTTGGTGTCTATACATTTGAAATAATCAATAAAAATTGCATTTTCAGGCAAATTAAGAGAAATGTATGAATAAATTAAATAATCAGATATCATATATTTGTTTTGACTCCAGAGAATCTAAAGTTTGACCAGTCTTTGAATACATATATTTGATTATTTATATTAAATTNCTTTACATTTTTTTTAAAGGAAAGTGTTTTGGGGACTTATTTTTATTCTTGCACACTGACATAGACCTTTACATTTATTTGGTACTCTATTATGATTTTTTTCTCTTAGTTTGATGTCCATTAGACACAGTTTTTCAGAATATCTATGTTGACACTTTGGCAGTGATTTCTGCCTGAATTAGAAAAGAGATGAAAATCCTTAATAATATTGGAAAAACAACAGCTGTTACTGTTTACCTATACTTCCAACAGCAAGATTAGGAATCTCCACAGTTGTTAGATAAATGAAGTTTCAGTCCATTAAATATCCACTAACATTGCAATAATTTATATTAATATACAAACA
>SJYQ01002688.1:194739-208064 GCA_006410935.1 Redunca redunca
TTAAGCCTTCCTGCCTGTTGCATCATTGGCGTTTCAGTAACTCACTACTAGGAAGAAGCCTTACTGTGTATATCTTCAGTTAGACAGTCTCATAATAACTGGAGCAGTAAGAATGCAGTCCAAAATTGAACCTTGGTTGTTCCAGCCAATATTTCAAAACAATGTTCTTAGAAGTACCCAGCGGAGGCAAACAAGGAAGGATAACACATTCATAACCATGACTTCTGTTTGAATGATCATGGTACATTTCAGAATCATTAGTTAGGAAGATACACAAGAAAATTTCAACATAGGAGCTTTGTTTTCGATGTTGCTGAAAATTCACATTTCAGTTCTAAATTGTGTAGCTAACAATGTTTTAAAGATTGTCACAAAAATACTTAAGTTGTGAACCAAAGAGTATACACAAACATGGATTGTAATGGTGATGAGATAACATAAGAAAAAGAGATCCTTGTGTCCATTGTTCATTCATTTAGTGATAATAGCTCTAGTACATTCTATTAGGGTAAATCAAACCCTCCACTACAAGTAGAATTTCATGAATTTTCTTCATTAAGTTGTATTTCTAAGTGCAAGGGATAATCTAAAGGAAAGAGATTTTTAAATTATCTAATAATAAAATAAAGGCCTGTAGAAATTATCATAACAGAAAATGATGTGAGACTTGGTCCTGTCATATAAATAGATTAATGCAATATTACCAGAACTATACTTTGGATGTCATGCCTTTCAAACAGTAAGTAATCACCTGATTTATAATTTAAGGCATACACTCAAAACTTTGAGAGTTCAGTGAGGGAGCGCTGTGTGTATTGGGGCAAATCTGTCCAAGGCTTTCACTTATTTCCCAAGTACTATTAAAAAATAACATTCACTCCACTCTGGTTGGCAGCTTTGATGTTTTCTAAAACTTCTGAGCTTGAAAATATTGCCATGTGAAGTGAAAAGGAATACAGAAAATTAATTGCATGCATTTCTATGTGGTTCACTTATTAAGTGCAAAATATGACAAGGTCAGAATCCTGCATAATATTGTACTGTTAGAGAGTGAGTAGAAAATTAGACTTTAAATTTTTAAAAGAAATTAACACATTGATTTAAATGAGGAAAGCAATTCACAATCTTAACAAATATTCTCAAATTCTTTGAATTTAATTAGAAAGCACCCAGATTCATTCTGTCATTTAAAGAAGATTTATCTTTATATTTAGTGAAATGAAACTACTGAAGTCTGGTTCCTGAAAACTTTGCCTCTTTCCTTTTTACTTTCGTGAAGCTGCCAGACCATGTGCCATAGTTGAGAATGGGACACTGAGAAGAGCTGTAAAGTCTTAGTTCTGATTTCAAAAGTCTAATTAAAAGCTGTTGTAGATTTCACGAGGAGTGAGGAATGAGGTCGCACCATGATGCTGTTTCCCAGAAGGAAGGAAGTTCACCATGGCCGAGAAGCTGTCACATTTTCCACTGTTGGATAGTTCCTCTTAAAATCAACGCGTAAAGCCGGCAGTCATCAGTCCTCTTCTCCTGCTGCAACTCAGTCCTTCTACCTTGTCTGCCTTCCTTCTGTCTCAGAAATCATCACTCACCTGCTCAGGTGAGAAAAGCCTCCTCTTTCTTCAGCTTACCATACATGAATCTCCTATGCGGACCATCTCATTTTCCTCTGAGGCATCCACTGTCCGCTCCTCTTCACAGACACTTCCTCCACATTGGTTTGGACCATTGATTCCTCAGTGTGCTCACAAGCCCCTAGGGCAATCCATGAGCAGAATTCACCTGCTCCCCCTAGATGTCCATCTTCCTGTTAGCAATCACGCCTAACGCTCCACCTTCCAATCTTGATGAATTATTACTAGACTCTCTTGACTTCAGACTTTGATATCTGTTGTTTTGTCTCCATGAAAAATTCAGGTTTTCATCTTATTAACACTTAGTCCTTGTGTATCGATAGCTTTTTCTAGGTAGCAGTTTTATCTCCAAAAGTGAGTCGGATTCATTTTGATAGCTTAAATATCGTATCTCATATAATGTCTCATATTGCAGATATGTTTTCATCTATAGGGTTTTTTTTTCACTTAGATGTTAACTCTTTCACTGATTGAATTAACTGTTGTCCCATTCCCTGAAGTCGCTCAGTCGTGTCCAACTCTTTGTGACCCCGTGGACTGTAGCCCACCAGGCTCCTCCGTCCATGGGATTCTCCAGGCAAGCATACTGGAGTGGATTGCCATTTCCTTCTCCAGAGGATCTTCCCGACCCAGGGATCGAACCCAGGTCTCCTGCATCGTAGGCAGACTCTTTAACCTCTGAGCCACCAGGGAAGTCCCATTCCCTAGAATATTAAAAATTCTTACTACCTGTTACTAAACAATATATAGCGTAGTTTCATCCACTGATACTGGCTACCACTGTGTACACTGCACCCAGTGTTTTAAATCATAAGTCCTTACATGAGGGTGTGCATATAAGTTGGCATTATTTGCGTTCTATTACAGCCCATTGACCTTTTACAGATAAGTAAGAGTTTAGAGGATGTGTATAATGAATAGAAAGATCTTTCAGGCTATTTTACTAAGAATTTATTTTATAATATCTCCAGACCTCTTTACATTCCCTCACTAATTTTGCTGAAGCATTTAGATACTTAAGCAATTGAGTATTTTGAGCATAGTAAAATACATAGTTGTGTGAATGAATGAGAAAATTCAAGGCTTCTAAACTACGTTTTGCTCATATATCCTATCTTTAAAAGAGATAATTCTAAAAGGCATTTCAGAATTGCATCTCCTAACTATCTCATATATTAGCTACTTTAAGAATAAACATTGTTTCCAATATGAGTCAATTGACTTGCAAATCAAAATTTTACAAATTCAAAAATCTGTTTTTCATGAGGAAGCTAATTGCTTAAATTTTGTTCTAATTAACTGTGAATTATATGAAAGAATTGTTAAAAAAAAAAAGCCATTCATTTCATCAAAACAAATTGGAAACCAGATACTATATAAGTACATAGAAATGTGTTTACCATATTTTCATTTTGATATAATGTATGCATTCACCTTTATATTTATGTGATCACATCTGCTTAAATACAGCATTTGTTTCTATTTTTAATTTTTTCTATATAAATATTAATTTTACAGTGTTTCAGGTCTTCATTTGCATACTATAACTAAACGTATCATATGTAAAAATATAAGATAGTTAAAGTGTACAGACTAGTAATCTCTGTGAAAAGGAATCACCACCTGACATTCAAGAATCTAATTAAAAACGTGTTAAGACATTTGAGTGACATAGTTCCTCCCTATATTTCTGTCTATGCTTATAAAATTTAAGGACGATGTCTAGTTGACAAAAATCACACAGCTTGACATTTAATTTAGAAAAGTAAATGGTAGGTGCCAAATATGATATGGAGATAACATGCTAAGTAGAAAGAAGCTAAACACAAATGGAAAAACAAAACTGTATCAAAGTTATGCATTTTCTCTGTTGACCCTAAGAAATCATGTTTCTCAATGTATTCTTTCCAGAAAGCATAGTCAAGTAACGAAATATTCTATTTGAATATTAGCATCATCAACACGATGGACATGAGTTTGAGTAGGCTCCAGGAGCTGGTGATGGACAGGGAAGCCTGGCGTGCTGCAGTCCACAGGGTCGCAAAGCATCAGACACAACTGAGCAAATGAACTGAACTGAACTGAATATTTGAATAAAAAGCACTATATAAGAGATGTTGTGCCATGTGAATAGTTTACTATAGATATGCTAATTTGCAATGTAAATTTTTCAATTAGATTTTCAAAGAATGAGTGAGAATTCAAAAAAACTTCAAAATGTCTAGGACTGGAGATAATCTTCATTGAAGATCTCTTGTAAAGTTTTCTCACCACAAAAAACAAACAAACAAAAAATCCCTCACCACAAGCACAAAGAGATACAAGGAAATTTGGGAGGTATTGGATCTGTCTGTTACCTTGATTGTGAAGAGGTTTTCACAGGTGTTTGCATATCGCAGCTCTTTGTTCATTATGCTTCAGTAAACTTTTTAAACGTAGCAGAAAAATGAAGCTCTTTGGAGATGCAGGCTTTCATATTTTCTCAATAACTTTAAGTACTTGTTTTGGGAGAGCCACTGTGTTGACTTCTACAGGTGGTTTGTTCTAGCACTCATAGATATTCTTTAAAATTAACATTTTGATATGTATTTTAAAGATACATTTGAACATCCACCTCAATTTTTCTTGTTTTCATCCCTTGAAAGGACCACATTATTATACTACATCAAATGTAGCTAGCAAGACCAGAACCTACACCAAATTTACAACAAAATGTCCTGAGGGAATCTGAAGGGAAATGCAGACAATATAAAAACAAGTTTCCACAAAGTCAAGGAAATGGGCTGCCTTAGACTGGTTGATAATTTCAACTATTACATGGAGGTGAAGCAAAAAGAAGTTCTTTGGACTATATAAATACATGATCCTGCATAATTTTGAAGTGCATGTTTTAGCACATAATTTGATGGGGAGGCACAGTCGTTGGCTTCAGAAAGTGGAGTCAATAGGAAAAAATTTAGATTTCATTTTCTTGTTGCTGCTAAGTCGCTTCAGTCATGTCCGACTCTGTGCGACCCCATAGATGGCAGCCCACAAGGCTCCTCCGTCCCTGGGATTCTCCAGGCAAGAACACTGGAGTGGGTTGCCATGTCCTTCTTCAATGCATGAAAGTGAAAAGTGAAAGTGAAGTCGCTTAGTTGTGTCTGACTCTTAGCGACCCCATGGACTGCAGCCCACCAGGCTCCTCTGTCCATGGGATTCTCCAGGCAAGAACACTGGAGTGGGTTGCCATTTCCTTTTCCAATGCACGAAAGTGAAAAGTGAAAGTGAAGTTGCTCAATTGTGTCTGACTCTTCGCAACCCCATGGACTGCAGCGTACGAGGCTCCTCCATCCATGGAATTTTCCAGGCAAGAACACTGGAGTCTGTATACTCTTTACAAGTTGCTCTATTACTGCACTGCAACTTCACATTTTAACTATGTGAATTCAGTGTATGAACCCTAGGAATCCAATATATTCTGTACTGGCACTACTTCAAAAGTCTATCAAAGTGGAAGGTTATTTTTTTAGATAGCTTTAAAATTAAACTTTTAAAAACCCTTACAATTCAAACACAAATCAAAATTATAAATAGTACCTTCCTAAAATTACACCATCACTAAAACTCCCAAAGTTCAGTAAAATAATAAATCACAAAAGTTGAACAAACTCAATTTAAGAAAACATAATAAGAGTTGGAGAATATAGTAGTTGTTGGGGGTGGGCTCCTGGCTTGTCCTTCTTACAATGTGTACAACTGCAGTAAAGGTTTTATAGCAAGAGTGGCATTTATGTATGTTTCTCAAAACTGTTTTCTGTAAGAGAATAATACAGGGGAAAAAAAGACTTAAAAGAGAAATATGGAATGAATCAAATATCCACTGGATGACAAAGAAAATCAAAATGTTTAAGGAAACACAACTACATCAAATACTAACACACTACAATTAATCTGACAAACTGCACATGTCTAGTATTTTTTTCCAAACTTAGTGGTAAAAGATGTGAAACTTTTAATTCAATAGAACAGATCAACCTCTATTTTGCCTGAGTTTCAAAAATTCCACTCTGTTACGAACAGCAAGCCGTCTTAAGTACCGCTTCCATACATCATGGACTTTCTTGCAATAAAATGTTTTTATGCTTTTAACTGATCATAGACTCACAATTAGGACAGGGAAAAATAACAACACTTTTCCCAAATCCATGTTCTGAATGGGGTTTAGGTATAAAGAAGCAATGCTTGCCAAAGAGAAAAAGAATCTCTGTAAGCATTAAAGCTTTGATGACATAGAAGCTCTTTGTATATATCCCACTTCTTGTTACCAGGTTACTTTATTTTAGATGACCTCCACTGTGGTCCAGAAATGCTGACTTTTAACAAGGCTCATGACCTAACTCACTGATGACTGCTATCTGCGTAGTCACTTGCACAATCCATGTTTTCATCTTGGCTGCAACACCAAGTCTTATTATTCTGTGGTTGTATTTTTACAGCAGTATTGAATGACCTATAGAATACCTCTTCCACTTCTATCTGGAAGCCTGTATTAGAGCACAGCAACAACAGACTTACTGACTACATTCCCCAGGCTTCTCCAGTAGGACTTAAACCCTTCAGCCAAGAAGGCCATCTGGCAGCAGTTCTGGCCTGGGGAGATGGAGATGGACATGGCCTCTGACAGTCCTGACTATCAAGCAAGGCCCTCCGGACAACAGATGTAAGGAAAGCCAACCCAACTCTTCTCACATCTGTCCTCCCCTTCTCGGGCCCATCAACACTCACCCTCTGCAGGCACACTCAGTAACCTAAGCTAACAAAGGGAGTTCCCAAGAGAACCCCCCTGACAGTTACCTGCCTTACTTGCCCGTCATCGACTAGGCTCTCCAGGCAATGATAAAGGTGACCTAATCCTTGCGACACAAGAACTTCCTCTTTGACTCAGAAGAGTAAGAGAGTATGTACAACAGAAGTGTAAAGCAATAAATTCTAATCAATGTTGCAAAAGATGCAGTTATTATAACACCAATCAGCTCAAACTAACTTCCAAAGACAGTTCTTAGGATAGGCTGGCGAACATTCAAACACTGCCCATGTAAGTTCTTAGCTTACATTCTATTTAAGACATTTCTAGAGCGAGTAGGTACTATTATAGACAAAAAACAGTATATCTGGATCTACAGCTAAATGTGAAATTGGGTCCACAGACACACTCTTAACCATTTTTCCAAAGAAATATGTTTACGCGGCTTTACCATGCGGAGCTAGGGCTCCCCGGAAGGGCTGCACACCCGTCTCTGCAGATGAGCTGGCTTCCGTCGCAGTGGCTCCGTTAGCGGACACTGCAGGCAGCCTTGGGGCAGCTCTAGAATTTCGGGGTGGAGGAACCTTTCCACACAGGAAGCTGATCAGATCTTCTCTGCGAATAGTTCTTGTGCGCTTTTTAACCCAAGCCAACACATCCTTATTGCGTCGCTGATAGCCAATCTGAATTCCAGTATCAGAACTTCTCTGATGAGTGTCCACGCTTTCCTGGTGCAGGTTCGTGACGGCGGTGGCTGCGTTTTGGAAGGGAACCCACAGGGAAAGTCCTGGCTGCTGGTACACCCGGTCTTTCCATTTCCTGGGAAACTGCTTTTGCCCTCACAGTCCCCGGTCTCTCTGGAATCTC
Source organism: Redunca redunca (assembly GCA_006410935.1). Classification (NCBI taxonomy): domain Eukaryota; kingdom Metazoa; phylum Chordata; class Mammalia; order Artiodactyla; family Bovidae; genus Redunca; species Redunca redunca. The sequence continues at coordinate 202,024 of SJYQ01002688.1, forward strand.
TTCTTCCTTGTCCTCCTTCCTCAAGGCTCCTCTCAAGCAGAGAGCCCTCAACAGACCGGCCTTGTTAAAGTACTCTTCACTCTCCTGGTTCTGTTTTTTCATAGCCTGAATCAGTATCTGAAATGACTTATGTATGTGTCTCTTTTCACTGAAAAGTAAGGATTTTCTTGTTAGGAAGACCAATGCAGACAACAAACTGTCAGGATGTTCTTGTCTTTCTACTCCTTGATTCTTTCTTCACATTAACAATTTTATATCACCATCATGGCGACAGCATTTACTGATACATCAAACAAATGTTCAAGTTCTGCAAAAACATTTTGTGCTTTCCCTGGAGTCTATTGCTAAATTTTGCCAGCATACCACGGATCACCCCCTTAATGATTTTTGACGGCTATGTACAGCATGTATGCTTGCTTGTGTGTGTACAGTTATTTTTGCCTATTTTTGACATGTATAAAAATGATTATATTCTCCTGAGAACTGCTTATATCACTTCAAGACTGTCATTTAAAATGCATCTATAATTTAAAATGCAGCTATGTTATTTTACATAACTATATTAACTACCCTGTGATGTTCTACTTTATGTATATACCAATTAATTTTTCAGTTTTCCAGCTCATGATATTTGCATTGTTTCCCATGTTTCACTACTGTTAATAATGCTGTGCTAATTTTTCTATGTTTCTTGCTTTAAATCCAAGGTGTTTTCTTTTGCTTATATAGCTAGAAGTAGAATGACTCAATAGTTTTAAATTCTGAAATTAATGTTTTTCCACATGGTTCTAACAACTTACATGTCTGTTAGAAAAAACTCTATTCATATTTCATATACTTTCTGCCATTTGATTACTATCATAGATTTTAATTCTGTACAGATGTAGGGGTAGAAAGTCTCATTTTGATCTAAATTTGTATTTTTCTTGTTAATGTTTTGTTTGGATTTCTCTTCCTGTGTGTATGTGTGTGTGCTTTTTAAAAACCATATGTGAGTTATTTTCTATGAATTGTCAGATTGTGTCATTTGCAATTTTTCTATATATGCTTTATTTTTATCTATTAATTGGCAGGTTATTAATATATTCTTGATACTATGCCTTTGTTGACTAAATGCAGCTGATAGGAAGAAGTATGTATATACTGACTATATACAAATGATTTCTGCTCTTATAGATTCATGTCCAGGCTTTATTGATTATTAATTATTTCAAATGTTCATCTTAATATGTACAATTATCCGCTTCTAGTTTATAGATTTTCTTTCATCTGTAAGTTTGGGTATTTTTTTTGCTCTTCCAATCCTTCTCCTCTCTTCTTTCCCTCATTCCATCCATTCTTACTTTGTCTTTTCTATTTGATAAAGATAAACACTCTTTTCTATCTAATTCTTTAGTATATTTTATTCTTGATTATGTGTTCTGCTATCTTTGCATGACATCAAAAGTTCCTTTCTATGCTTGTTGTTTCAAAAGTTTTATTGCCTCAGTCAATTTGTCCTGCTCCTTGGAAGAAAATCTATGACAAACCTAGACAGCATATTAAAAAGCAGAAACGTTACTTTGCCAACAAAGGTCCACAGAGGCAAAGCTATAGGTGAGCCATGTGGCTGAGCAAGCTCTGGGAGATGGTGAAGGACAGGGAGGCCTGGTGTGCTGCAGCCCATCCATTACAGTTTTCTAAAATTTCATTCAAGTTTTCTGCCAGATTTTTATCCATTAATTTGAAGTTTTGCTTAAATTTTTAAGCAATCTATTTTATAAATGTTTCTAGTTTTTTCCTGATTTTATGTAGAAATACAGTAAATATATGTATGCTGATTTTTTAATAACCACTTTGCTAAACTTTCAAATTAGTTTTATAATATGTTAATAAATTTATTTGGAGACCATTCAAATAAATTTAGGGCTTCCCTGGTAGCTTGGACGGTAAAGCGTCTGCCTATGATGCGGGAGACCCAGGTTCGATCCCTGGGTCAGGAAGATCCCCTGGAGAAGGAAATGGCAACCCACTCCAGTATTCATGCCTGGAAAATCCCATGAACTGAGGAGCCTGGTGGAAACAGTTATATCACCTACTAGTAATTACAGTTTTATGTTCTCTTTTTCCTTCTTTATATAACTTGTTATTAATGCTTGTTAAGTAATATCTGTGAAACTACACAACCTTGTCTGGAAGGAGTCATTTAGCAAGTATTGGTTTGATAGTTTGAAACAGTTCTATAATTTAACTGTGCATCAGAGCCACCTAGAGAGTTTTCTAAAATGCACATTGCCGGAGCCTACCCCCGATTCTGATATGTTGTTCTGGAGTGATGTTTGAGAATTTCCATTTCCCATTTCTGAATGTTGCTAATGCTTCTGACAAGTTTCCAGAAAATGCTAATGATTCTGTTCTCAGAGCAGGATTAGAGAACACTAGTTTTGAACATCCAGACTGGACACTCAAATGTATCTTTTAGAAATTTGATGACTTTGCTGAAGTAATTTCATACATCAGATACAGAGCTTTCTATGCCAGTAAATAAGGATAATATTTTTTATCTGATGAATTATTTAAATATTAACTATTGGAGCATTGAAAAATATTTATCCTAATATTTTGAGTACAATGTGTTGTTGTTATCTATTAATACAGTGTATCCACAAGCATTCAACAGATGGGCTAATTGGATTACCTAGATATTTCTACAAAGAACCAGAAACTCTAAATTGAATTAAATACTATTATTTCTGATATGGCAATGCATTCTAACCTGATGTCTGCTAAAACAAATCTCTTCAGTAAAGCTTTGGGGATAGATGAAAGAATTAACAACCTTTATTTGACTGAATCAATATGGAGGTGAAAGTGAAAGTGGCTCTGTCTTATCTGACTCTGGGACCCCATGGACTAATGGAAACAGTGACAGACTTTATTTTCTTGGGCTCCAAAATCACTGCAGATGGTGACTTCAGCCATGAAATTAAAAGACGCTTGGTCTTTGGAAGAAAAGCTATCATCAACCGAGACAGAATATTAAGAAGCAGAGACATTACTTTGTCAGCAAAGGTCCATCTAGTCAAGGCTATGGTTTTTCCAGTGCTCATGTATGGATGCGAGAGTTGGACTATAAAGAAAGCCGAGCGCTGAAGAATTGATGCTTCTGAACTGTGGTGTTGGAGAAGACTCTTGAGAGACCCTTGGACTGCAAGGAGATCCAACCAGTCCATCCTAAAGGAGATCAGTCCTGAATATTCATTGGAAGGACTGATGCTGAAGCTGAAGCTCCTATACTTTGGCCACCTGATGCAAAGAACTGACTTTTTAGAAAAGACCCTGATGCTACAAAAAATTGAAGGTAGGAGGAAAAAGGGACTACAAAGGGTGAGATGACTGGATAGCATCAGTGACTCAATGGTCATGAATTTGAGCAAGCTCTGGGATTTGGTGTTGGACAGGGAAGCCTGGCACACTGTAGTCCATGGGGTTGCAAAGTCGTTGGGACATAACTGAGCAACTGAACTGAACTGGACTATACAGTCCATGGAATTCTCCAGGCCAAAATACTGGAGTGGGTAGTCTAGCCCTTCTCCAGGGGATCTTCCTGACCCAGGAATCAAACTAGGGTCTCCTGCATTGCGGGCAGATTCTTTACCAGCTGAGCTACAAGGGAATCCCTATATGGCATATATTTTTTGTGAAAGCATTTTTATTAAAGCTCAAAATAGCAATTACTTGGAAAAGAAATCAGGATCAGAGAACTGGAAAGTGATCAACTGAAACACATGGTTCATAAATGGTTTTACAACAGGGCTATGTTATTGTTTTTCATCAATGCAAAAAATCCATTAAAAGCTCATTGAATATAGCCTACAGGTTGAACACAGGCTATTGCGCATTTTCCAATAGAAATCACCAGTCTTAAAATCATATGAAACACAAGTTTTGCCTAATTTCACCCTTGAGATTGGAAACTATAATTGGCCAATTTATCACAGATATCAAGAGAACCGATTGACTAAGACAAATAAATCTCGCTCTATATTTCTTTCTAAAAGAGATGGAAATAGATTCATCTTTTATATAATTGAAGTCTGTGTTTGGATAGAAGAGACTAGAATCGTTTTGTTGTCTTACGAAACTGGTCTAATTAAGTTTTGTGTCCTCTTACTTGAGGATAGAAGTTAATTTGTTGCTTGCTTATTCTACCTACAAATGTAGTAAATCATCAAGTTAGCAGAATACAAATGATTAGAAAATAGCAATTCTTTTTATTGGATGAAGAGAAACCAATATAAACTTAACCAACATGCTGTGTGTTTCAAGAGTTATTAATTATAAAAATAATATAAATAACACAACTATTATGGTTTTTCACGGCTGTTAAAAATTTTAATTTAAATGGACTAGATCAAGCACAATCCTACTCTGAGAATATTATTTGTCTCAAGAAGACATAAGAATGGTCATCTGTAGTAACCCTGGTATGGGCATCTTGCATCAAATAATGACTTAATCCTCCATCTTTAAAATTTCTTCTCAAGAACTCTTGCAACTAAGGGATACTAATACACATGGGCTTCCCTTGTGGTTCAGCTGGCAAAGAATCTGCCTGTAATGCGGGAGGCCTGGGTTCTGTCCCTGTGTTGTGAGATCTCCTGGATAAGGGAAAGGCTGCCCACTTCAGTATTCTGGCCTGGAGAATTCCATAGACTGCACAGTTCACGGGGTCACAAAGAGTTGGACACAACTGAGTGAATTTCACTCACTCACTCAATATACATGGCAATCCTAAGAAAACATAGCATTTAATAAATGAATCAGAAAGTCTTAAAGACTTAAGTAGCTCCCTAGCATCACATTTGAGTAAATGGAAAGTTCATTAACTTTCCCAAATACTGGGCACTACAGCATGTCTACCAATAGGAGGGTCTTTGATTCATTGCTTTCCCCAAATGATATTATAAAAAATTAAAATAAAACCATAATGTTTTTCAAAAAGTTTGTTACATCACACAATTAGTTGAAACCCATAATTTAATGAATTAACATATGAATAAAATTTTAATCAAATACGTATTTAATAGTTTGTTAATAAATTAAACTTAAAAAAATAAAAAGTATTAGCCTAAAGTTGTCCATTCTCAAAATGATCAGCCCTGGGATTTCTTTGGAGGGAATGATGCTAAAGCTGAAACTCCAGCACTTTGGCCACCTCATGCGAAGAGTTGACTCATTGGAAAAGACCCTGATGCTGGGAGGGATTGGGGTCAGGAGGAGAAGGGGACGCCAGAGGATGAGATGGCTGGATGGCATCACTGACTTGATGGACGTGAGTCTGAGTGAACTCCAGGAGATGGTGATGGACAGGGAGGCCTGGTGTGCTGCGATTCATGGGGTTGCAAAGAGTCGGACACGACTGAGCGACTGAACTGAACTGAAAGCTGTAGAACCCCAGGAAATGGGACAGAGCACAGTGGGTCAGGAGATCCGGTTTCAATCTCTGGGTTGGGGAGATCCTTTGGAGAAGGAAATGGCAGCCTACTCCAGTATTCTTGCCTGGAGAATCCCATGGACAGTGGAGCCTGGTGAGCTACAATCCACGGGATGGCAAAGGGTTGGACGTGATGTAATGGCTAACACACTGGTGCTTGGCATCAGTCTGACCTTTGGCATTTGCTTAACTTTCCTCAAAGTAAAGTCAGTCAACTTTATGAGAGAAACAATGACACCTGGCAGCTTAAGTCATTGGAATTTTGTGAGGGTCAAGTAAGACAATGGTATAAAAGTTGTTTCTTTTATTTCATGTGACATGCTACTGAAATGATGTATAAACATATGCAGTGAAGCCTTATAATAACATGACTTGCAGTGCACTGTTTTAGTACTATGGATAACATTTCTCCAGTTGGGGAATTTCATAAACAATGCTACACTTGTTTACCAAGGACAGAATCAAATATAAACATGGAAAGAAACTTTGACACTTCCAAATTTTTAATTGTTAAGTGAATGGCTTGTATTAATTCTGAATACCAAGGACATCTTATCTCTAATGA
>SJYQ01002688.1:209237-219772 GCA_006410935.1 Redunca redunca
GCAGGCACATTCTTTACCACTGAGCCACCAGGGAAGCTGACATTTTATAATACCTGTCATATAACAATTAGTTGATAAGCAAAATTTCTATAGATTATATTGTATTTAAATACTTTGGAAGACTGATTATTTAAATAAATAATAAAATGAGTCTGTACTTTAAAAAAAAAGTATTTTTCATACAAATAACTGTTTTTCAAATTCAGTTATGTATGTATTACTTAAAAATTATAGCAGTTAAATATCTCACTTTAAAAATCTCAACTATGATATGCTGATAGCTTATCCTCTCAAGAGGCAATGCCTATAGACATCATCTAATTTCTATTTCCTTTTAGATATTAGTTCTGTGTCTGTCTTTATGGTGAAAATAAGTGATGTTGATACCTAGAGAATGGGAACATTAGAAGCATCAGCTTCACTCTTTAAAGGGTACAGCCCTGTTCTAACCAGCCTGTATTGCATAGCACTTATTGAAGAACAAGATCTTCCTGCGATTCAAAGGCATTCTAAAACAGGCATATCAGCACGGTGTTTTTGACAGAAGTAGACAGATGACAGCAGAAGCAACAGCTGCCTGAGCAAATGCATGAGTCTAAATGTGATAATGTCTGCAAATTTGACATCCCGGATTAGAATCTTTTGGATGAAAGGATGAGAGAAACACGTTGATGACTCTTCACTGGCTTAAAGTCACCCACGGGATGGGTGTTTTGTGACTACATTGGTGATAAGGAAACTGGAGATGCTGGTAAAGAAAGCAAACTCTTTCCATCTCTGCCCCTTCCTTTTTTCCCTAGCTCTCCTCCTCACCTTTACCTGTTCCTCTCATGCTTCATGCTTCTTGATTAGTTTCCCCTATTACCTTTCTTTCTTTTAGCATAGTTTATTTATTTATTATAATTGGGGGATAATTACATTACAATCTGAAGTCTGAAGTTGCTCAGTCATGTCCGACTCTTTGCGACCCCATGGACTGTAGCCTATCAGGCTCCTCCGTCCATGGGATTTTCCAGGCAAGAGTGCTGGAGTGGATTGCCATTTCCTTCTCCAGGGGNCATGGACTATAGCCTATCAGGCTCCTCCGTCCATGGGATTTTCCAGGCAAGAGTGCTGGAGTGGATTGCCATTTCCTTCTCCAGGGGATCTTCCCAACCCAGGAATTGAACCCAGGTCTCCCGCATTGCAGGCAGACGCTTTACCATCTGAGCCACCAGGGAAGCCAGAAGGCATAGGTTAGTCAATGTTTAAAGTAATAAAAGGAAAGAAGAAAGAATATGTAAGATGACAGAAAACATCACAATATTGTAATGTAATGTAATGTATATTGTGATGTTTTCTGTTGTCTTACATATTCTCTTTTCTTCTTTCCTTTTACTACTTTAAACATTGACTAACCTATGCCTTCTTTTATTTTATTTGTATTACTTTATTTATTTATTTATTTTAAATCTATCGGAGAATAAAACAGAAAGCAAATTCCCATATTTGGGAGTTTTGTTATAGTGGAGGAAAGGAAACAAGAAAAGTAAAAACATTAAATGACTGCATTATGCATTAAACAAGACGAGTGATTAAAAAAGTGAAACAGGAAAAGGATCAGGTTCGCACATGGAAGTGGTATGGAGGGTTGGAGAGGGCAAGGTGCATATGTTGTAAAGAAGCATTTGAGTAGGTGTATGAGGTGGCCTAGTCAATTAGTCACGTGTACCTACACAGTGGCCTAAACAAAAGAAATGGCCAGTGCTGAGGTGATAATGAGGAAGTCATCCTCATTCTTGAGTGGCAAGAACACAAGAATGGGGAACGATGACTGAAAGCTCTAAGCAGAGGCGGGGAGGTAACAGAAAAAGTTACGGAAATAAAGGATGGGGCAGATGACCTAGAACCTTACAGACCGTTGTAAGAACTTGTACTCAGAGAAACTGGGGAGAGTGTGTGTGTAAGTAGCTCTCAAGCCTTTTTAGACAGGACATTTGAAAGTATGTCTGCAAAAACACAACTTCCTCACTTCCCACCCCCCACTGAAACTAAAATGCCTATCTCCCAGGGTATTACTGAGGGCTTATGAATTGCGGGCAGTGACATCACAGTTCTTTAAAGGTACTGGGGATTGTATATTTTTCCAGAAAACTTTCTTGTCTTTTGCTTTCCTGCCTCTGTTTATGACACCAGACTATTGCTAAGGCAATGAGCCTGAAAACAGTGGAGGAAACATGGGGGAGTACAGCTTTCAGAAGACATTATGTAGATTCATTTTAAATGAAATGAAATAAGAAATCATAGGTGGTCAGTTTATCTGATGTGTTCCTCTCCCATGTCTGCACACCTCTTTCCCACCAAAGTACTCTGACTTTTACATAGGTTTTACAAAGAACAGAAAAAGTTATTCTTAGACATTACGAGAAGCACATTTGAGAGGGCTAACAAAATTTTGCCTGATCATCAGTACGTTCTATCTGCTGGTGATTTTGCCATAAGTTTATTCCCTCACTTGGGAAGGCAACTCAGACAAAAAATATAGCAGGAAATCCTTAATTGCTTGTTCATTGCCTCTTATTTTTTACGTAGGCTTTTGTAGTCCTTACTTTGTTCTAAATATGAAGTATAACTGCTAAATATCAAGTATGCTAAATATAAAGTATAACTGCTAAATTATTTTAAGATCGAAAAGATAGGCTGTATCAAATAAAACCCACAGGAAAGCTGTAATCAGGCAGGCTGATACAGTACAGTCTAAATTGAGCTCTGTACTCTCTCTAGAGAGTAAATAATTCATCAATCTTCCTAGGTCACTGGCTTTGTAAGATGTTATATGAGTGGAGCAAGCATTGTCTTCAAGTAAAGGCCGATAGCTTAATTGAAAGATCATGAATGAAAATGACATTTTTTTACTGTTCTATAATTTTTTAGAGTATATTGGGTAATGAGTGGTTAAATCAAAAGCTACTTTTACAACAAGAAACTGTCTATAAATTAGCACAATTTGTATCTTTGCTAAGCGTCACTGTTTTCACCTATGGATCTTAAGTATAATATTAACAGTTAGGAAATATATTTGGTTTGGATAAATTTAAATCATTGTACTTTTAGAGTTACATGGATTGTATACATTAAAATAAACTAAAATAAAAAAAATCAGACATTTTAAATTCAGATATGGAAAATTGCCTATGCGTTCTGATACATAGAGAGGCATTCTGTAACGGCATAATTTTTTTTCTTATATGTTTTTTAAAATCCAAGTCATTATTTAAAAGTAATCAATTGAGGCATTATGGCAGATTTATTAGGGAAAGTTAGGGTCAAGTCTTATAGTATTTTCAAATTTCTTAAATTTTAAAGGTAACATAAGTAAATACCTATTTGCTATGCTAAGTCATTTCAGTCATGTCTGACTCTTTGTGACTCTATGGACTGTACCCCACCAGGCTGCCCTGTCCATGGAATTCTCCAGGCAATAATACTGGAGTGGGTTGTCATCTTTTTTCCCAGGGAATCTTCCCAACCAAGGGCTTAAACCTGCACCTCTTACATCTCCTGGAGTGGCAGGCAGGTTCTTTACCACTAGCGCCACCTGGGAAGCACAAAGTACATATTTACTAAGTACTCAGACTACATTAAAGCCATTGACTGTGTGGATCACAAAAAACTATGTAAAATTCTGAAAGAGATGGGAAAACCAGACCACCTGACCTGCCTCTTGAGAAATCTGTATGAAGGTTAAGAAACAACAGTTAGAACTGAACATGGAACAACAAACTAGTTCAAAATTAGGAAAGGAGTAAAGTTAAGGCTGTATATTGTCAACCTGTTTATTAACTTCTATGCAGAGTACATCATGCAAATATCAAGCTGGCTGTAATCAAGACTGCTGGGAGAAATACCAATAACCTCAGATATGCCAATGACACCACCCTTACGACAGAAATCGAAGAGGACCTAAACAGCTTCATGATGAAGGTGAAAGAGGAGATTGAAAAAGCTGGCTAAAAACTCAACATTCAAAAGATGAAGATCATAGCATCTGGTCCCATCACTTCATGGCAAATATATGGGGAAACAATGCAAACCGTGAGAGACTTTATTTTGGGGGGCTCTAAAATCACTGCAGATGGTGACTGCAGCCATGAAATTAATAGACACTTCCTCCTTGGAAGAAAAGCTATGACCAACCTAGACAGCATATTAAAAACCAGAGACATTACTTTGCCAACAAAGGTCTGTCTAGTCAGAGCTATGATTTTTCCAGTAGTCCTGTATGGATGTGAGAGATGGACTATAAACAAAGCTGAATGCAGAAGCTTGATGCTTTTGAACTTTGGTGTTGGAGAAGACTCTTGAGAGTCCCTTGGACTGCAGGGAGATCCAACCAGTCCATCCTAAAGGAGATCAGTCCTGGGTGTTCATTGAAAGGAATGATGTTGAAGCTGAAATTCCAATACTTGGGCCACTTATGTGAACAGTTGACTCATTGGAAAAGACTCTGATGCTGGGAGGGATTGGGGGCAGGAGGAGAATGGGATGACAGAGGATGAGATGGCTGGATGGCATCACTGACTTGAAGGACATGAGTTAGAGCAGATGCTGGGGAGATAGTGAAGGACAGGGAAGCCCACATGCTTCAGTCCACAGGGTCACAAAGAGTCAGGCGTGACAGTGGAGGACAGCACAGAGCACAAATGATGGGCTATGGCGCATGCCCTACACTTTTCAATTATATGCACCCTTTAAGCTTTAGAATTACTTTCTTATTGTGGTCTGCTTCAAGTGCTTTGCTATTATGTTATATAACATTTTATTTTTGGAAATCAAACTCTTTGCAATCTGACAGGGCACTTAAAACACAATGTTTATCACAAAATAAATAAAAGTTATTATTTGATTTATATGTGGAAAATGAGAAGCAGGTCTAAGCCACCTTTATTAAGTTACTTCACAGGAAATCTATGCTAATGAAGAGAATAACCAATTGTCTTAACTCTTGCAATGTCACAGCTATCATTCTTCATGATCTTAGTAATATTGGTCTGCACTGAGTCTTTTTTTCAGTTACATAGTACAGTTAGAGTTTAATTCTCTTTCTAGTCTAACTTGGCAATGCATGTTCCAGAAAGATATATGGTATAGTGAAACAAGATTTAGTAAGACAAGACATTTTTCCTCTGGACTTTTTGGTATATAAAAGGCTTATCTGTTTGACGTTTGCTATTCTTGATCTATGCTTTTGTACTCTTTTCCTTTCTTCCCATGCCATCTTTATCAAAGCGCTGAGCTCCCAGGTGGCTCAGTGGTAAAGAATCCTCCTGCCAAAGCAGGGGACACAGGGGATGTGAGTTCAGTCCCCGGGTTGGGAAGATACCCTGGAAGAGGAAATTGCCACCCACTCCAGTATCCTTGATTGGAAAATCCCGTGGGCAGAGGATGGGCTGCAGCCCACGGGGCCACAGCTCATCGGGCGCGCGACTGAGGGACTGGGCGGCAGCAGCGCAGATGGAGCGGTGGTGAGCTCCATCCCAGAGAGAAGCCAGGAGGACGGCGAGCTCCTGTGGTTGTTACAGCCCCACATTGTGAACATACTGTGTGATTCTACTCTTGCCCATAAGTGCGTTATCATTGCTAAATGTTTACGAGTTTCCCGAATGTCTCAATTCCAAACTTGAGTTATGTCCAGTGCATGGTGTAGCAGTAGGCACTTAAAAAGAAAAATAAGCTAAATGATGACTATTTGTTCACTTTTTTATGGTATATGAGGATGATGATTTTATTTTAGCACAGAAAAGCATATGCAATATACACAAAAATACGTGTGTATGGGACTTCCCTTGTGGCTCAGTGGTAAAGAATCTACCTGCAATGCAGGAGACGTGGGTTCAATCCTTCCATCAGGAAGACCCCCTGGTGGAGGAAATGGCAGACAACTCAAGTGTTCTTGCCTGGAAAATCCCAGGGACACAGAAGTCTGGTAGGCTACGGTCCACTGAGTCGCAGAGAGTCAGATGTGACTGCCTGCCTGAGCACTCATGCACGCAAGCATGTGCAATGCAGACAGAAAATAAAATCAAACCAAGTCTTCATTTCAGCACGCTATAACTTAATCATTTGCTGTAGAACATCAGCACACATTTAGAGAATGAAACAGTCTTTGCTGTTTAACAGGCCTAACTGCTTTATCAGTGAAAGGGATATTGACTGTAGAGGAACTACATCATTTCGGTTTTGATTAGTTTTAAAATTTTAAAGACCTCTACTTTGATTAATAGCAGACAAGATGCTTTGCACAAATCCCCCCACCCAAAATATTTATAACATGTGGAAGAAGTATAAATGTTGGAAAATATTATCTAGCCAAGAAACATAGGATAGAAGTATAAAGATGAGTCAAGACAGAAAGTTTAACAGACTAGATATGGTTGACTACTTCACAAGAATGGAAGTATAAAATTAGAGTTCAGGACTTGATAAGGTGGGAAAAAGAAAGGGGGGCCTCATAAAACACCCACATCTTAGTTTGGGACCATAATATGCAGTAACTAGAAATAAACACGAACAGAAAGTAAACCACCACTTGTCTACTGAGAAGGAAAGTAAAGAGAAATAACAGCTAACTGCACTGTTGTATCTTAGATTGACTCTTAGGGCAAGAAAATAGCTGTAGTGGGGGAAAAAAAACCTGAAGAAATCTAAGTAAAATTTGCAATTTAGTTAACAGTATTATGCCATCATTAAATTCTTAATGTGATAATCATATCATGTTTATTAAAGAGGCCATTATTTTTTCAATCTAGCCATATGGAATTCTTTATATTAGCATGACAATTACTTAACAAAATGTGATTTGTGCGTCTATGTGAATAGTAAGCTCAGTAAATCTAACAAAAAGCAAGGCTATAACTAATGACAAAAATTCATAATAGCAAATGGTTCCACCCTCCAAGAGAACATAATGTTTCTCTATTTGAAGGTACCCATTTATGTTGTCTGGCAACATAAGACAAAGATATCTCCAGAGAAATTATTGAGATCTTCAAGGAACACAATAAATTATAGAAATATAGAAAGAAAAGCATAATGACAAAACTATTGGGAGTTATAAAATACAAATATAATAGAGAATCAACAAACAAGTTGGTGTTTTGAAAAGTATAACATTTTATAAACTCTCAAGAAAACATAGCAATAAAATGAATAAGTACAAATAGTCAATGTCATAAACAGTGGATATCAATACAGAATCTAGACATATTGAAAAAATGGAAAGCAGTATTAACATATTCATACTATCACACATAAAAATGTGGAGAAAATGGGCAAATTCCTAAAAATAAAAGTAACTATCCAGAACTGACATAAGGTGAAATTGAAATATTGAGGTATCATGTTGTTATTAAATGAACCCAAATATATAATAGAACTATATCTTCAGTTAAATCCATGTTCAAATGACTTCACAGCATCTTAATTAGTGAAAATATAGCATCATGCTTACAAAATATTTTGAAGAAAATAGAACAAGGAGGATTTATGGCCTGACTTATTTCACCAGAATATCAAAAACTTGATACTAAAGTATAAAAAGGACATCATAAGAAAGAGAAATTGTAATCTCTGATGAAGATACATAGTTCAGTTCAGTTCAGTCACTCAGTTGTGTCCGACTCTTTGTGACCCCATGGACTGCAGCACGCCAGGCTTCCCTGTTCATCAACTCCTGGAACCTACTCAAACTCATGTCCATCACATCAGTGATGCCATCCAACCATCTTATCCTCTATCGTCCCCTTCTCCTCTCACCTTCAATCTTTCCCAGCATCAACGTCTTTTCCAAAGAGTTGGTTTATCGCATTAGGTGGCAAAAGTACTGGAGTTTCAGCTTCAGCATCAGTCCTTTCAATGAACACTCAGGACTGATTTCATTTAGGATGGACCCGTTGGATCTCCTTGCAGTCTGAGAGACTGTCAAGAGTCTTCTACAATACCACAGTTCAAAAGCATCAATTCTTCAGCGCTTGGCTTTCTTTATAGTCCAACTCTCACATCCATACATGACTACTGGAAAAACCATAGCCTTGACTAGAGAGACCTTTGCTGGCAAAGTAATGTCTCTGCTTTTTAATATGCTGTCTAGGTTGGTCATAAGTTTTGACCAAAATTTATGACCATCTACTTAGAATGATTAATCTCCGATATAATATTTATCAGTGTACAGCATTACATTTCTTTTACTTATTTGTCTCTTTTTTTAAAGTACTGTCTCTGCTTTTTTATATGCTGTCTTGGTTGGTCATAACTTTTCTTCAAGGAGCAAGTATCTTTTAATTTCATGGCTGCAGTCACCATCTGCAGTGATTTTGGAGCACAAAAAGATAAAGTCTCTCACTGCTTTCACTGTTTCCCCATCTATTTCCCATGAGTGATGGGACCAGATGCCATGATCTTCGTTTTCTGAACGTTAAGTTTTAAGACAGCTTTTTCACTCTCCTCTTTCACTTTCACCAAAAGGCTTTTTAGTTCTTCTTTGCTCTCAGCCATAAGGGTGGTGTCATCTGCATATCTGAGGTTATTGATATTTCTCCTGGAAATCTTGATTCCAGCTTGTGCTTCATCCAGCCCAGCTTTTCTCATGATGTACTCAGCATATAATTTAAATAAGCAGGGTGACAATATACAGGCTTGACGTATTCCTTCCCTAATTTGGAACCAGTCTCTTGTTCCATGTCCAGTTCTGACTCTTGCTTCTTGACCTGCATACAGATTTGTCAGGAGGCAGGTCAGGTGGTCTGGTATTCCTATCTCTTTAAGAATTTTCCACAGTTTGTTGTGATCCACACCATCAAAGGCTTTGGTGTAGTCAGTAAAGCAGAAATAGATGTTTTTCTGGAACTCTTTTTCTTTTTCAGTGATCCAGTAGATGTTGGCAATTTGATCTCTGGTTCCTCTACCTTTTCTCAATCCAGTCTGGAAGTTCATGGTTCATGTATTGCTGAAGCTTGGCTTGGAAAATTTTGAGCATTACTTTGCTAGCATGAGAGATGAGTGCAAAACCTAATCAAATATTATAAATAAAATTTAAATAATATGAATACAGTATCTTAAAAGGACAAAATCTCCTCCTGTCATTAATAAAAATTTAATGATTAAAATGAAAATTTCTAAATCTGCTTATAACCACAAATATTCTTAGTGTGAAATATCATACTTAAAATTAAAATATTACAAGTTTTTCTCTGGAAGCAAAGAATAAGGAACATGTGTCCCTCTATCAATGCTTTCTCACAGACCATATTCATTATAGTGCAACAGGACAGATTGAATTGTCTTTGAAGGACATTTGAAATGTATTTTTGAAAAAAAAATCCCCCACTACACATGGTCTTAGAGAACATCAAAACTAATCTTACAGTGTATTATATATGTCCCCTCCAGTTTAAATGATAGAAGTTTTCATAACTAACAGAATATGGTGAAGTGATGTTTTATTAATCTCAAGATGAGATCATAAAAAAGGCATGAATCCTTTTTTATTTGTTTTTTGCATGCTCAAACAAACAACAAAAAAAATGGTTTCTAGAAATTTTCAGGAATTATAAGCTCCCTGTTTCATGTCACACAGAAAGGAAAAATATTTCCAGGAAACAGTTCAAGAGTGATACAGTGTTTTGGTATGCCAAAATAATTTTTATGTATCTCACTTGCTTGGATTGAGCTTCTTTCATCAGTGACCCTCAACTAAGACATCTAGAGACTAATCCTGAACTTAGTACTGAGGTTTACTTGTCTCAAAGTATATGAGCCTTGTAAGAGTGGTAAATAATTGAGAGAGTTAAAGAACAACAAAGAAAGCAAGGTAAACAGATGTGGAAAAACAAAAATAACAAGTATCTTCATAAACAAGAGAGACTGTGTTCTCTGATAGAAGTAAAACAATTTAATCTATAAGCAATTAAAACTTTGATAACATTTAGACAAATCTATGAAATTTGTTTCCTAATTTTTGATAAAATTATTTATTAAAAATAAAAAAGTTCTTTGGCACATTTTTTTGATTGGGTCATTTATTTTTCTGGAATTGAGCTGCATAAGTTGCTTGTATATTTTTGAGATTAGTTGTTTGTCAGTTGCTTCATTTGCTATTATTTTCTCCCATTCAGAAGGCTGTCTTTTCACCTTGCTTATATTTTCTTTTGTTGTGCAGAAGCTTTTAACTTTAATTAAATCCCATTTGTTTATTTTTGCTTTAATTTCCAGAATTCTGGCGGGTGGATCATAGAGGATCCTGCTGAGATTTATGTCAGAGAGTGTTTTGCCTATGTTCTCCTCTAGGAGTTTTATAGTTTCTGGTCTTACATTTAGATCTTTAATCCATTTTGAGTTTATTTTTGTGTGTGGTGTTAGAAAGTGATCTAGTTTCATTCTTTTACAAGTTGTTGACCAATTTTCCCAGCACCACTTGTTAAAGAGATTGTCTTTACTCCATTGTATATTTTTGCCTCCTTTATCAAAGATAAGGTGTCCATAGGTGTGTGGGTTTATCT
>SJYQ01002688.1:227507-289774 GCA_006410935.1 Redunca redunca
TGAGATTTATTTTAGGTACCATGCCCTTCCCTCCCAAAAAAAATGAAAACAAAGGATGGAAAGAAATAGCTTATTCAAATATTAACTAAATGCAGCCAAAGTAGCTTTATTACTATTAGAAGAAAATAAGTTTTTAAGCAAAAAGTGTATACAAAACCAAAGGGTCTTATATATTATTAAAGTATTCACTCTATCCAGAAGATGTAATAATTATAAACATATGCACACCTAATGGGATTGCCCCAAAATATATAAAGCAAAAATTGATATAATTGAAAATGGAAAGAGTTTTACAGTAATATTTGGGGACACTAGTACCACATTTTCAATGAAAGATAGAGCAACCCAACAGAAGATCAGCAAGAAAATAGAGGAATCGAACAACTCTTTAAATCAACTAAATCCAGGAGACATACCTGTGTATAACAACAGAGAACAAGGGAATGGACATTCTTCATAAGTGTCCATGGAACATTCTTCAAGATAGACCATATGTTAGATCACAAACCAAGTCATAATAAATTTACAAAGATTGAAATCATACAGAGTAGCTTTTTGACCACAACAAAACAAAAACTATAAAATTCCTAGAAAAAAATTAGAGGAAAATCTTTATTTGCTTGAACTTGGCAATGGTTTCTTAAATATGACCTCAAAAGAACAGGTCAAAGTGCTACCAAAAGAATGAAAAGACAAGGCACATAGTAGGAAAAATACTTTTATATCACATAGTTGAGATAAGGATTTAATATCTAGAATATGTAAGAACTCCTAAGACTTAACAACACAATTAAAAATGGGCAAAGGACTCAAAATAACACTTGGGTAAAGAGGATATAAAATTTCAGATAAGCATGTCAAAATATGCTCAGCATTATTAATAGATAGACGAATGGAAATTCAAATCACAGTGCAGAGAAATTTGAACCCTTATTTATTACTGGTGGGAAAACAGAATACTGCAGCCACAGTGGAAAATGGTTGACAGTTCCTCAAAGAATTAAACCTAGAATTACCATATGATCCAACAATTTCCCTTCTTAGGTAGGTAGCCAAAAGAATTCAAAATAGTGACTCAAACTCATACTTGCACACAAATAATTATGTTAGCACTGCTTACAATAGCCAAAAGGTAGAGAGAATCCATAATTCTATCAACAATGAATGGATTAAAAAATGTAGTATAAAATAGGTGAACTGTTAGACATAAAAGTGAATGAAATTATGATACGTACTACAACATGGATGAACTCTGAAGATATACTTAGTGATAGAAATTAAGCATAGAAGGACAGATATTGCATGACCCCCACTTACTTGAAATATGTAGAATAGGTGAATTCAAAGAAACAGAAATTAGATTACAAGGTACTCAGTTCATTTCAGTTCAGTCATTCAGTGATGTCTGACTCTTTGTGACCCCATGGACTGCAGCACACCAGGCCTCCCTGTCCATTAGCAACTCCCAGAGTTTACACAAACTCATGTCCATCAAGTAGGTGATGCCATTCAACCATTTCATCCTCTGTTTTCCCCTTCTCCTCCTGCCTTCAATCTTTCCCAGCATCAGGGTCTTTTCCAATAAGGCAGTTTTTTGCATCAGGTGGCCTAAGTATTAGAGTCTCAGCTTCAGCATCAGTCCTTCTGATGAATATTCAGGACTGATTTCCTTTAGGATGGACTGGTTGGATCTCCTTGCAGTCCAAGAGACTCTCCAGAATCTTCTCCAACACCACAGTTCAAAAGCATAAATTCTTCAGCGCTCAGCTTTCTTTATAGTCCAACTCTCACATCCATACATGACCACTGGAAAAACCATAGCCTTGACTAGACGGACCTTTGTTGGCAAAGTAATGTCTCTGCTTTTTACTATGCTGTCTAGATTGGTCACAGCTTTTCTTCCAAGGAGAAAGCATCTTTTAATTTCATGGCTGCAATCACCATCCTCAGTCATTTTGGAGCTCCCCCAAAATAGAGTCTCTCACTGTTTGCATTGTTTCCCCATCTATTTGCCATGAATCCTGGGACCAGATGCCATGTTCTTAGTTTTCTGAATGTTGAGCTTTAAGCCAAGTTTTTCAGTCTCCTCTTTCACTTTCATCAAGAGGCTCTTTAGTTCTTCACTTTCTGCCGTAAGGGTGTTGTCATCTGCATATCTGAGGTTATTGATATTTCACCCAGCAATCTTGATTCCAGCTTGTGCTTCATCCTGCTCGACATTTCGCGTGGTGTACTCTGCATATGAATTAAATAAGCAGGGTGACAATATACAGCCTTGACATTCTCCTTCCTGATTTGGAGAACCCCATGAATAGCATGAAAAGGCAAAAGAAAGGACACTGAAAGACGAACTCTCCAGGTCGGTAGGTGCCCCTTACACTACTGGAGAACAGTGGAGAAATAACTGCAGAAAGAATGAAGAGATGGAGCCAGAGCAAAAACAACCCCAGCTGTGCATGTGACTGGTGATGGACGTCAAGTCCGATGGTGTAAAGAACAGTACTGCATAGGAACCTGGAATGTTAGGTTCACGAGTCAAAGTAAATTGAAAGTGATCAAAGAGGAGACAGAAAATGTGAACGTTGACATTTTAGGGATCAGTGAACTAAAATGGACTGCAATGGGTGAATTTAACTCAGATGACCATTATATCTACTACAGGGCACTAGGGTCTGGTATAGCAGGGACTGGAGTTAATGCTTAGTGCATCCCAAGATCTCTGCTTGGGATGATGAAAATATTTTGGAAGTAAATAGTGGTGATGACTATACAGCACTATGAATGTAATCAATATTACAATATTTTACATCAAAAATGATTAAATATCAAATTTGAGTGTTATAGACATTTTCTCACTACATGTGAAATATATTCAATTCCATTCAACTTTTGCTTTCTCAAGTTAAATACAAATGATAGCTTGTTTCCTTTGTATTTCAGCAGTTTTAAACTCATTATTGCACTTAATAATCAGTTCAGAAAACTATTTTAAAGCTACTCTATTTATTTTTTCATTATTTTTATTCCTAAGATTTCAATTCAGTTTTAATACACAGGTGTGTATCTGAATGTGAATGATACATTTTAGAAACACTTTTTAACACAAAACTTTACTGCCCTTGAAATAGGAAATGTGTTGCATTGGGTTCTGTAATAACCAAGATAACTTTTCAATTTCAAGAGCAATGCTATCTCAAGGGTCACTTTCTCCATTCCGTTCCATACCCTTATATTGTTGATTTGAACAGAGAGTTTCCTTTGCTTTCAAAAAGGTTATGTACAGACATAGACTGTAAAAGGGCCTGGAGCCTAAATGAAAGAAGAATAGAGATTTGAGATGATCTGGAATTTGCTTTGGTGGACTCACTCAATTGGAATATGGTTATAGTAATATATCAAATAAAGTTTATATACTCAAGTGAAGACTGTACCAGTGATTTTCTGCAAAATAATGAAAATGTTTTTCTTTTGTTT
Source organism: Redunca redunca (assembly GCA_006410935.1). Taxonomy (NCBI): domain Eukaryota; kingdom Metazoa; phylum Chordata; class Mammalia; order Artiodactyla; family Bovidae; genus Redunca; species Redunca redunca. The sequence continues at coordinate 230,982 of SJYQ01002688.1, forward strand.
CAGTTGCTTTTTAAAAATTTGCTTAAGAGAAAATCAGATTAAACCTGAGTTGTTAGGGTGTTCTGCTATCTCCATCTAAGTTTCTTGATTAATATTTAAAAAGTTGTATATGATTCCTTTTTCCATTATGCCTTTATCCCATCCACTATACTGTACTGAATGCAGTAATGGAATTAAGAAGTAAATAAACCATATGGACATAGTTGGCGTAGAACTTATGTTGAACTACAGTACATAAAATTATTATATAAAACTTTGTTTTCATTTAACTTAATTTCTAAAAAATAGCTACCGTGAGTTCCTCAGTATATTGTCAAATAGAAGTGATGAGAGAGGTCATTATGCCTGATCATGGAAGGGGAACATTCAGTCTTCACAATTAAGTATATTTGCTATAGGTTTTTCATAGATATCCTTTATCAAGATGAAAGTCTCTTTTATTTCTAGTTTTATGAAAGTTCTTATCGGAAATGTATAGTACACTTTGCCAAATGCTTTATGTGTACTCAGATGAGCATTTTGTTTTTCTTATGTATTTTTTAATTTGATGAATTACATTGATTGATTTTTTAATGTTAAAACAACCTCGTTATTCTGATATGAACTCCATCAAGTCATGTTGCATTATACTTTCATGTACTGCTGAATTTGGTTTGCTAAGTTTTTATTAATAATTTTTGCTTGTATTTATAAAAGACATTAGATTGCTTATGTGTTTCTAGTCTTATAAACATCTTTGCCAGGTTTTTTGTCAGAGTTCAGTTCAGTTCAGTTCAGTCACTCAGTCGTGTCCGACTCTTTGCGACCCCATGAATCACAGCACGCCAGGCCGCCCTGTCTGTCACCAACTCCCAGAGTTCACTCAGACTCACGTCCATCGAGTCAGTGATGCCATCCAGCCATCTCATCCTCTGTCGTCCCCTTCTCCTCCTGCCCCCAATCCCTCCCAGCATCAGAGTCTCTTCCAATGAGTCAACTCTTCGCATGAGGTGGCCAAAGTACTGGAGTTTCAGCTTCAGCATCATTCCTTCCAAAGAAATCCCAGGGCTGATCTTCTTCAGAATGGACTGGTTGGATCTCCTATGCCCTTACTAGCGGAGTAATATTTGTAGAGTCAGTTGGAGATACCATATCTTATTTTCATATTGAAAGTTTTGTAGTCTCTCTCTATTAGTTTGGGAAGAGTTTTGTCAAATTCGTCAATCTCAAAAATTGCACTTAGTTTTATTTATTATGTTTTTTTGCTTTCTCTTTTATTGTTCTCTTTGATGTTTATCACAGCATTCTTACTGTATTGTGAATTAATATTATTCTTTTTCTAAATGTCTTAAAGTGCCAATGAGGTCACTGGTGTGACATTTTTCTTTTTTTCTATTCAATACATTTCCTTCTAAGAAGTATTTTATATGCATCACAATAATTTTGATATAATGTATTTGCACATTCATTTAATTTAAAATGCTTTCTAATTTTCATTTCTTCTTTCACCTACTTTTTTTTATTACAGTCTGCTTGTTAGTTTTTAACTATTTGGAAATTTCTCAAGTATCTTTCNCCATAATTAACTCCTAATTTAACTCCACTTTAGTTAGAAAACACACTTTGTCTCATATGTATTATGATCCAGAAGATGATCTTTGTCTTTTTTTCCCACATATACTTCAAAATACTAGCATTCTGTTACAGTTAGAGAGACTGGTCTAGGAATTAAGATAAGTTGTTTGATAGTGTTGTTTAAATCTGATATAACTATACAGATTTTCTCTATGCTTGTTCAGTCAATTATTGAGAGAGGTATTTTGAAATCCCCCATTATAATTTTAGATTTTTCTGTTTCTTCCTGTAGTCCCACAGATCTTGCTTCATGTGTTTTGGTGCTTAGTTATTATTTTTAAGATGGTTCTGTTTTCTTGATGATGCATTTTGATATATTATTATCTGGTGCATTTTGATAAAATTGCCTTATTTTTCTGATATTATTTTCTACAACTTTCATCTAGCACTCATATAGTCTCTTTAATAGTTTTTACTTAGTGTTAACATGGGAATGCAATTTTCCTTAAACATTCATTTTTACTGTGGTAAAACATAAAATGTGTTATTTTAATCATTTTAAATCATTTTAAATTGTACAGTCCAACAGCATTAAATATATTCACAATTGTTGCACAGTCATGACCAAAATCTATCTTTAGAAGGTTTTCATCATCCTAGACTGAAACTCTGTACCCATTAAAACGTAGCTCTCCATTTCTCCCTTCACCCAGACTCTGGCAACCATTATCACTTTGTGTCTCTATCCATTAACTCTTGACCGCTTTATTTCTTTACATAAAATGTGAGATTTTTGTAGGAAGTATGGATTTGTTTTATTTTTTAATGCAATTTGATAATCTCTGTCTCTTTATTTGAATCTTTTATAACTCAAGATTTAATATGATGCTATTCTCAGGCTTAAATGTGTCATTTTGCTAGCTATTGTGCTTTTTCTTCCCCTTTTCCTTTTTCCTGTCTTCTTTTGAATTGAGCATTTGCATGATTTTATTTTATATCATTTCTGGATCTTAGGCAGAAAAATGGCTTGATTTTTTTACATTTCAAAATCATTCTCTGTGTGGAGATAATAGATTATGAGGAAAAGGAGATCAGTTAAGCCTTGTTCTGAGATTGCTTGGGTAGGTCTCAGACAAACAAACAAACAAATGATTTGTTTGTAACCTTCTTTTCTAAGAATAGAAATAATTCTGTTTTGACCACATGATATTGAGATAATGATCAGGGAACTAAAATTTACTAAATTAAATTTATAATTTTAAAATAAACTAAATTTTTTCTCTATATAAATCTGATGGCAGAATTAACAAAAAACTCAGTCACTAGAAATTAAAAAATTAAAAATTGGGAACCAATACCACATACAGACCTAAGAATTCATTTTAAACCCATGGGGCTGGTTATATAACCTTGAGCCAGAATAAAGATAAAAAGTGTCTGGCCTAATCTGGGTGACTATAAAATTTATGTTTGAACAAACAAGGAGATTCAAGAGGAACAACTGATGTGTAGAAGAAGAATAAGAAAAAAGCTGCAGATAGTATCATCAACAAAAAATAAAAACAATATGTTAAAGTGCATTAGTGTAAAAACTTTGCCTAAACATCAGTTAAAATGAAAACAGAGAAATGGCCATAGATAGCACTGATGAGATTACCATCAGTAGCAGTATTCAGACAAAATAAACTTGATTAGGACGAGGAAATTGCAAGTCAAATAAGTGAATTTAGTAACTATAGATGATGTATAAATCTAAGAATTTTTCTCTAAAACACTTTTTTATAAAACAGTGTTGCATGGAAGGGATTGTGAGGTGAATGGAGCTTGTAGCCCTGCTTATATATATATATATATATTTATTTGCTTATTTTTGTTTATTTGTTTAGGGCAAACCCAAGAGCATAGTTATCTTTAGTAGAGAGGAATAAAATAATAATTTACAAGAAGGGACTTTTAGAGCAGCAGCTTCTTGAGAAGTGCAATTGATAGAATTAAAAGTACAGGTTTGAAAAGACCTGGATGCTGGGAAAGACTGAGGGCAGGAGGAGAAGGGGACAACAGAGGATGAGATGGTTGGATGGTGTCACGGACTCATGGACATGAGTTTGAGCAAGCTCCGGGAGATGGTGATGGACGGGGAGGCCTGGCATGCTGCAGCCCATGGGGTCACACAGAGTTGGACACGACTGAGCGACTGAACTGAACTGGAGTATAGATAGAGGAACAGGCTTTTTACAATTGATTTGTAATTGGAGGATACTTTCTGTTCAGTATTGTGGTGGGTTCTGCCTTGCATCAGCAGAAATCAGCCATAGCTATACATAAGGGCCCTCCCTCTTGAGACGCCTATCGGTACATGAGGAGCTGGCTGTACAGGGGAAAGCAACCACGCTGGCCGCCACTGCAGGAAGTGCAGAGAGGTGGGTCAGGGCAGGGGAGCGTGTCGGATTACTAGAGAGGGAAAATGAAGACGCTCACGGCTGATGGTTTCATTTTCATCAGAGAATCTGAGGTAATATCCTTAGGTCTTTCAGCTGAGCAGTCGCAGAGAACAGAGCTGGCAGTTTGAGGTATGAGAGGAATATGTAGAGTAGTTGCTTTGGAGATGGAAGGAATACAATAACAAAGTATGGACAGTTTTCAGGGAGTGTGGAAGGCCTGTGTGAACTGAGACTAACAGGGACTGTTCCGGTTTTTTTCAGACAGTATTCATCTGTTCAGCCTGGCTGTTGTTGTTGCTATTGTTGCTCATTTGCTGAGTCATGTCTGGCTCTTTGTGACCCTGCGTCCCATAGCACGCCAGGCTCCTCTGTCTTCCACTGTCTCCCAGAATTTTTTCAAATTCATGTCCACTGAATTGGTGATGCTATTTAACCATCGCATCCCCTGCCTCCCCCTTCTTCTTTTGCCTTCAATCTTTCCCAGCATCAAAGTCTTTTCCAATGAGTTAGCTCTGCAAACCAGGTGGCCAAAGTTTTGTATCCTCAGCTTCAGCAACAGTATTTCCATTGAATATTCAGTGTTGATTTCCTTTAGAACTGACTGGATTGATCTCCTTGCAGTCCAAGGGACTCTCAAGAGTTTTCTCCAGCCACACAATTTAAAAGCACCAATTCTTTGGTGTTCAGTTTTCTTTATGCTCCAACTCTAATATCTGTACATGATTACCGGAAAAGCCATAGCCTTGACTATATGGCTCTTTGTCAGTAAAGTGATCTCTCTGCTTTTTAACATGTCTAAATTTGTCATAATTTCCTTCAATGAGCAAGAGTCTTTTAATTTCATGGTTGCAGTCAACATCCACAGTGATTTTGGAGCCCAAGAAAATAAAATCTGTCACTGCTTCCAATTTCCCCCCTTTTATTTGCCATGAAGTGATGGGACCATTACCTTAGTTTCTGAATGTTGACTCTCAAGCCAGCTTTCCAGTCTCCTCTTTCACCCTCATCAAAAAGCTCTTTAGTTTCACTTCACTTTCTGCTATTAGAGTGGTATCAGCTGCATATCCAAGGTTGTTGCTACTTCTCCTGGCAATCTTGATTCCTGCTTGTGATTCACCCAGTCTGGCATTTCACATGATGTATTCTGCACATAGGGGCTTCCCAGATGGTGCTAGTAGTAAAGAAAGTGAAAAAGTGAAAGTTGCTCAGTCGTGTCCAACTCATTGAGACCCCATGGTCAGGATACTGGAGCAGGTAGCTGTTTCCTTCTTCAGGGGATCTTCCCAAACCCAGGGAATGAACCCAGGTCTCCCACATTGCAGGCAGATTCTTTACCAACTGAGCCGCAAGGGACACCCATGGTAGAAAAGAACCTGCTTGCCAGGGCAGGAGACACAGGGAACATGGGCTCGATTACTGGGTCAGGGAAGATCCCCTGGAGGAAGGCATGACAACCCACTCCAGCATTCTTGCCTGGAGAATCCATACAGTCCATAGGGTTGCAAAGGGTCAGACAAAACTGAAGCAGCTTAGTACACATGCACGCACTCTGTGCATAAGTTTGATAGACAAGGTGACAATATACAGCCTTGCCAGACTCTTTTCCCAATCTGGAACCAGTCAGTTGTTCCGTGTCTGATTCCAATTGTTGCTTCTTGACCTGCATACAGGTTTCTCGGGAGACAGGTACGGTGGTCTGGTACTTCCATCTCTTTAAGAATTTTCCAATTTGTTGTGATCCACACAGGCAATGGCACCCCACTCCAGTACCCTTGCCTGGAAAATCCCATGGATGGAGGAGCCTGGTAGGCTGCAGTCCATGGGGTCACTAAGAGTCAGACACGAGTGAGCAACTTCACTTTCACTTTTCACTTTTCATCAGGCACTCTATCTATCAGATCTAGGCCCTTAAATCTATTTCTCGCTTCCACTGTATAATCATAAGGGATTTGATTTGGGTCATACCTGAATGGTCTAGCAGTTTTCCCTACTTTCTTCAATTTAAGTCTGAATTTGGTAATAAGGAGTTCATGATCTGAGCCACAGTCAGCTCTTGGTCTTGTTTTTGTTGACTGTATAGAGCTTCTCCATCTTTGGCTGCAAAGAATATAATCAATCTGATTTCGGTGTTGACCATCTGGTGATGTCCATGTGTAGAGTCTTCTCTTGTGTTGTTGGAAGAGGGTGTTTGTTATGACCAGTGCATTTTCTTGGCAAAACTCTGTTAGTGTTTGCCCTGCTTCATTCCGTAATCCAAGGCCAAAGTTGCCTGTTTCTCCAGGTGTTTCTTGACTTCCTACTTTTGTGCTCCAGTCCCCTAGAATGAAAAGGACATCTTTTGGGGGTGTTAGTTCTACAAGGTCTTGTAGGTCTTCATAGAACTGTTCAACTTTAGCTTCTTCAGCGTTACTGGTTGGGGCATGGACTTGGATTACCGTGATATTGAATGGTTCGCCTTGGAGACAAACGGAGATCATTCTGTCATTTTTGAGACTGCACCCAAGTTGTACTGTACTGGCAGTCATAATAATAGCAGAAGCGACTATAATGAGAAGCTAACAGCCAACACTAATGTCAGCACTTCCATGTGAGAAGCATTGCATTAAACCATTAACCTATGAAGTTACTAAACTTATCTTGTATCATTTTCACAGAGCCTCATGATGCACGATAATTGCTTACTCTGTTTGTTTTAGTATTTTGTTCCATTTTTAGAGTAGGAAAACTAAAACTGACAGAGGTTAAATGTGTCAAAACCCTGTAAGATACGGAGTTTATACTAGAAAGGAATGCCAAATCAGTGATTCCCCAATACTAGTCTGCACCAGAGAAGTGGATGACATCACTAATTCTGTGATTGCCTGGTTTCATGACTCAGAGAAGGTTATATTACTCTAAATTTCTATCTCCTCATTTGTATTGTAGTAAATGCTATAGGAAGAAGCATAAGCTGGAATCAAGATTTCTGGGAGAAATAGCAATAACCTCAGATATGAAGATGACACCACCCTTATGGCAGAAAGTGAAGAGGAGCTAAAAAGCCTCTTGATGAAAGTGAAAGAGGAGAGCGAAAAAGTTGGCTTAAAGCTCAACATTCAGAAAACGAAGATCATGACATCCAGTCCCGTTACTTCATGGGAAATAGATGGCGAAACAGTGGAAACAGTGACTGACTTTATTTTTTTGGGCTCCAAAATCATTGCAGATGGTGACTGCAGTCATGAAATTAAAAGACGCTTGCTCCTTGGAAGGAAAGTTATGACCAACCTAGATAGCATATTGAAAAGGAGAGACATTACTCTGCCAACAAAGGTCCGTCTAATCAAGGCTATGGTTTTTCCAGTAGACATGTATGGATGTGAGAGTTGGACTGTGAAGAAGGCTGAGCACTGAAGAATTGATGCGTTTGAACTGTGGTGTTGGAGAAGACTCTTGAGAGTCCCTTGGACTGCAAGGAGATCCACCCAGTCCATTCTGAAGGAGATCAGCCCTGGGATTTCTTTGGAAGGAATGATGCTGAAGCTGAAACTCCAGTACTTTGGCCACCTCATGTGAAGAGTTGACTCATTGGAAAAGACTCTGATGCTGGGAGGGATTGGGGGCAGGAGGAGAAGGGGACGACCGAGGATGAGATGGCTGGATGGCATCACCGACTCCATGGACGTGAGTCTGAGTGAACTCCGGGAGTTGGTGATGGACAGGGAGGCCTGGCGTGCTGCGATTCATGGGGTCGCAAAGAGTCGGACATGACTGAGCGACTGAACTGAACTGAACTGAAATGCTGTAGTATCCCTTTGTCTCCAATTTGGCTTTAATATTCTAAAAGTTTCAATTAGGGAATAAAAAATATCCCTCTAACTGCTTTGTAATTTACAGAATGACACTTTAGTGAATGTTCCAAGATTATGACTTAAAATTCACTGTTCACCTTCATGTGCTGCCATGCTTAGTCACTCAGTCGTGTCTGATTCTTTGTGACCCCATGGACTGTAGCCCACCAGGCTCCTCTGTCCATGGGGATTCTCTTGGCAAGAATACTGGAGTGGGTTGCCATTCCTTCCTCCAGGGGATCTTTCTAATCCAGGAATCGAACCCAGGTCTCCCACATTTCAAGCAGATTCTCTTCCACCTGAGCCACCAGGGAAGCCCATTAGACTTCACAATTCATTATAATTATTGATAGTACAAATCTGGTACTTATTTAAAGTCAAGGATTCTTTACTATCATAAACATAATTTTTCTCAATAAGATACTATAATTAGTGCTCTTACATACATCTTTTTGTTTAATCTTTACAATTAATAGGAAACGATTTGATCTACAATGGCCAAGTTTACCTTCAATACATGTAGTGATTTCAACATGGTTCTATGGACTATAGCCGGCCAGGCTCCTCTGTCCATGAGGATGCTCCAGGCAAGAATACTGGAGTGGGTTGCCAGGCCCTCTTCAATACACAATTCATGTAGTATTAAATCAACATAATGTTTGTGTAATATAGGGAGTGTTTGGTNCTGTCCATGAGGATGCTCTAGGCAAGAATACTGGAGTGGGTTGCCAGGCCCTCTTCAATACACAATTCATGTAGTATTAAATCAACATAATGTTTGTGTAATATAGGGAGTGTTTGGTGTTGCAAGAGTGTGTGTTAAATATACCTGTTACATAATTTCTTGTATGAAACATCAAAGCTCTAGATTTGAGGTTCAGAAATTAGTTAGAAATTCTGAAGTGTTATGAAACAGCAGTAATTTGTTCTAAAGAAAGCATCGTATATAAAACCAACTGCATGCATTCCCCAGTCTTCTCACACAACTGTAGTCTTGATTATTGTATAGTAAATATGTACATTAGCCTAGCACTATTTTATATAAGCATAGTAAATATAAATATACATGTATGTGTATTAACTATATGTGAATAAATATATTATCCCTTTTGCTTTCATCCTTACTAAACATCCCAAAAACAGAGTGCAGCTTGCATTGCCTTTTAATTCTCCAATGCTGTAATAAAAAGTTCATAAACTTAAGTTATTGCATTTATTCATACTTTGATTCCTCAGAAATTGCCATAATATTGTGTGTGAGGGAATAAATGTCTTTCCTTTCAAATGCATAAGGTTAGTGATTTGGAGTTATAAATTAGAAGTTCAACATATCTGCTAGCTTATGAAACAGACTCATGAAGACAAGAGTCTCTACAAATTATGCACTGCTAATGTCCTTCACACAAAGGTGTACTTGGAAGAATAAGTTCTGTTTGTTTTGGTTGAAAATTTTCAATAAATATTACTTATAAAATATCAGGGCTACATTTTCGGGTAAAATGCTTGTGTCAAGTGAATATACATGAATCCAAAAGAGCTTGGGTGTGACTGAGATCCCCAGGCTTCCATTGTCTCCTTATGTCCCTAAATCATGTTTTCTCTGAGAATCATGTTGTATGTATAGCTAACTAGCAAGATAGAGAGATAAATAGGTAGATAGAAAACATAGGTACTATTTAGACATATTGGGGAAAGTATGATTATTTTAAATTGATTTAAGTATTTAGTAAAGCATTAAACATGATACTTAATTTTGTTGTCCTCTGAATACTATCATTCTTTCAAAGGCAAAAGTGATATATTTAATTTGTGTATATATTGCTCTAAGCTGTAATATGATCTAATGTGCACTATTTGATTACAAAATATAAACCATTCAGTTCAGTTCAGTCAGTTCAGTCGACTCTTTGCGACCCCATGGACTGCAGCACACCAGGCTTCCCTGTCCATAACCAACTCCCAGAGTTTATTCAAACTCATGTCCACTGAGTCGGTGATGCCATCCAACCATCTCATCCTCTGTCATCCCCTTCTCCTCCTGCCTTCAATCTTTCCCAGCATCAGGGTCTTTTCTCTTTTCAAATGAGTCAGCTCTTCACATCAAGTGGCCAAAACATTGGAGTTTCAGCTTCAACATCAGTCCCTCCAATGAATATTTAGGACTGATTTTTTTTTAGGATAGACTAATTGGATCTCCTTGCAGTCCAAGGGACTCTCAAGAGTCTTTTCCAACACCACAATTCAAAAACATAAATTCTTTGGCCCTGAGCTTTCTTTATACTCCAACTCTCACATCCATACATGACTACTGGAAAAACCATTGGCAATATAAACCATTAGTGATAATTTATTACTAGAAAATATATGGGTAAGATATCAGATATTTATAACTTTTCATAACATGTAGAGCACAGATAATGCAAGGTAATGTTTGTCTCATTTAACTCTACATACAAGAGAATAAATTTAAAAAAACTTCTTAGTTTCAGGTTATTCTCATTTAGAGAAAATTATTCAAATTATTCAAATTTTTTACTATGTAATATTTAAAGACAAGTTCCATATATTTTATATAGACCTAAGTTCCAAAATTCAAAATTTATATAGACCTAAATTGTCAGCATCCGCTGGATCATGGAAAAAGCAAGAGAGTTCCAGAAAAACATCTACTTTTGCTTTATTGACTAAGACAAAGCCTTTGACTGTGTGGATCACAACAAAGGCTGTGGAAAATTCTGAAAGAGATTGGAATACCAGACCACCTGACCTGCCTGCTGAGAAATCTGTAACCAGGTCAGGAAGCAACAGTTAGAACTGGACATGGAACAACAGACTGGTTCCAATTAGGAGAAGGAGTACGTCAAGGCTGTATATTGTCACCCTGCTTATTTAACTTCTATGCAGAGTACATCATGAGAAACGCTGGACTGGAAGAAACACAAGCTGGAATCAAGATTGTCTGGAGAAATATCAATAACCTCAGATATGCAGATGACACCACGCTTATGGCAGAAAGTGAAGAAGAACTAAAGAGCCTCTTGATGAAAGTGAGAGAGGAGAGTGAAAAAGTTGGCTTAAAGCTCAACATTCAGAAAACGAAGATCATGGCATCTGGTCGCATCACTTCATGGCGAATAGATGGGGAAACAATGGAGACAGTGGCAGACTTTATTTTTTGGGGCTCTAAAATCACTGCAGATGGTGACTGTAGCCATGAAATTAAAAGACACTTGCTCCTTGGAAGAAAAGCTATGACCAACCTAGACAGCACATTGAAAACCAGAGACATTACTTTATCAAAAAAGTTCCATCTGGTCAAAGCTATGGTTTTTCCAGTGGCCATGTATGGATGTGAGAGTTGGACTATAAAGAAAGCCGAGCACTGAAGAAATGATGCTTTTGATCTGTGGTGTTGGAGAAGACTCTTGAGAGTCCCTTGGACTGCAAGGAGATCCAACCAGTCCATCCTAAAGAAAATCAGTCCTCAATATTCATTGGAACGACTGATGTGGAAGCTGAAACTCCAATACTTTGGCCACCTGATAGAAGAAGTGACTCACTGGAAATGACCCTGATGCTGAGAAAGACTGAAGGTGGCAGGAGAAGGGGACGACAGAGGATGAGATGGCTGGATGGTGTCACTGACTCAAAGGACCTGTGTTTGAGTAAGTTCTGGGAGTTGGTGATGAACAGGGAGGCCTGGTGTTCTGCAGTCCATGGGGTTGCAGAGAGTCAGACAGGACTTAGTCACTGAACTGAACTGAAATTCCAAAATGTTAACTCATGTTAAAGAGCAATTACAGCACATGAAAAGTTCTACCTGGATATAAAAGATCAGTAGCTATTATAGTCTGTGTCTAAGTCAACTCACTTAATCCAATTTAAATAAAAACAATATTTATAACTTGAATATATTTGACACTTGTGGTGACTTCTGCAGTATAGACTTTATATCATTGGAAATTTTCAGTGATAATAGAACTGAAAGACCTTGAGAAACTGTTTAACTCTACCTTCTGCAGGAAGTTATGTACCACTAAGAAAATCTAGTTTTACTTCACCTTCATTTAGAATTGTCCCCAAGGTCTCCTAGCATTTATTATACAGCACAAAAATCTTTATTACCCATGCAAGAATGTCTCATATTTTGAATAATTTTAAAAATATTGAGAATTTTGGAATAATTCAGCTGTAAATATACCCATGTAGTCTACTAATAAATATTAACTTATTCATAGAACCGAATATGTNCTAATAAATATTAACTTATTCCTAGAACCGAATATGTTACTTAGAATGGAAAAAAAATAGATATTAGCCAACTTGGAGGCTGAATTCTTAAGAGTATTCCAACAGTGCCATTTAATAAATCTTTGAATTTTTATTCTGAATATCTTCAAATGTAAAATATGAAATAAAATAATATAAAAGCAGCTTAAACATGATAAATTTTCCCATATAGTGACTGAAAATGATTTATTTTGTTTTCTAGATGACTGCATGTTTAGCAAATATGGCTACATTAATGCATATTTCAGAGATGCCAATTCCTTATATTCAGTGGAATGAAATTAGTGATTAAAATACTGATCAAAATTTCATTGACATTTAGGAAAGTACCAGGTCTCACACCACAACCTGGGCCATATTGAAACAATTTGCACAGATTCTAGAAAACAAATCATGATGAAGACATAAACAGCATGCTCTTAAGCTTGTTCGGGAGACATGGGGCCATGTGATCTCACCTTGGGCAATGCCACTCAGCCCAAGAATACTGGAGTGGGTAGCCTATCCCTTATCCAGGGGATCTTCCTGACCCAGGAATCGATCCAGGGTCTCCTGCAATGCAGGCAGATTCTTTATCAACTGAGCTATGAGGGAAGCCCTGTATCGAATTAGCCACTGCAAGTTAGGTAGCTGTGGAAATGATCAGCAGCAGCAAAGAGAGCATTGTTGCTGTTTAGTCACGAAGTCATGTTCAACTCTTTGCGATCCCATGGACTGTAGCCTGCCAGCTCCTCTGTCCATGGGATTGCCTTACTGGAGTGGGTTATCATTTCCTTTTCAAGGAGATCTTTCTTCTCTAAGGATAGAAACTGAATTTCCTCATTGGCAGGAGGATTCTTCCTGCTGAGCCATCAGGGAAGCCACAGCAAAGAAAATAGGGGCAAAGAAAAAGAGCCCAATCACAGAGCATACTCTTTTTTTTTTTTTTGTCTTAATTTCCTGCTTGGGCAGGATGGGACTTTGGTAAAGGTACCTAACAGCTACATCTAATTTTCAGCTATCCAGGGTGCTAGACAGTCTTCTAATATGGTGAATTTCAGGTTCAGGAGCCTCGTCTTGAAGAAGACACTAGATATGTGACAATGGGTAAAGGCTCTCTTCATTGTCATTTCTTTTCTAGTATCTTTTGCAGACAACTGGATGTAAAACTCATTGTCCAGCTCAAAAAGTAAATGCATATCAAATGCTTACAGGGCAAACAGGAAGGATAGCTAAAATATGAGGATATACCCACACTTATTTTGAAAAAATGACCAGCCCTAAAAAATGTTTCATCCTTGGGAAAAAAAGAAAAACAGAAAAATATCATTAGATATTTACTTTAAAAATCTATAGCAAAATGCAAGGCGAATAATACATCACACAAGAACCAGAAAGTAAAATGTTATGGAATACTTACTATCAGAGANTTAGATATTTACTTTAAAAATCTATAGCAAAATGCAAGGCAAATAATACATCACACAAGAACCAGAAAGTAAAATGTTATGGAATACTTACTATCAGAGAAAAGGGAAAAATTAAAATAGCCTGAACAGATTTTCTAGGAAGTTAGAAAAAATTGGAATTAGTCTATATAAAAAGAAGAAATCAAAATTAAATAAATGAGCCAGAATTAAGGACATAAATTTAAAGTAAACTATTTACAACAACAACAACCAAAAAAACTTCTGATATACATAAGGAGGACCCTCCACAACAATATGTTCATCAAAGAGCACAGTGTATATTGTGTGATTCCATATGTTCACAGTTAACAGAAAAAAGTAATCTTTGCTCATATAAATTATAGTGTTTTATTGAGGAAGTGAGAAATGACTGGAAAAGACGAGAGAACTTTGGTGAGAGTGGTTCACTATCTGCTGGGAGTTTCGGTTACTCAGGTGTGTAGGTTTCAAAGCTCATCCTATTAGACTTTCAGATTTTGCATTTTACTATATACACTTAGAGTTCACTAAAAATGGTTAAAATGGATCCTGATTTAGATGTAACATATCTGCAGAAAACTAGAGCACAAAACAGTTTTTATTGTGATTGCCTTGTGAAACTTCTTTGAAATCATCGACAGAAAGTTAATGAATTGATGTATGGTAGCAGAAAGCAGATATGTAAGGGTACACTTATGAGACAGGACTGAATAATGGGTTGATAAATAAGAATAACTATCCTTCTTTGTTCTTGGTTCATGGGAGCGCTACATCAAAATCTCAGGTTCGTTTACCTTTGCCAACATACATCCAAATATGTCTTTAGGCACTGATACATTTTATATCGATGGATGGTTAATTGCATCCACCGACTCCCATAGAAGGGCTAATGGCAACTTTAAATTAATACATTTTCAATGATTAGATCTGAAGATTTCTTTTCAGTTAATATAAAGTTAATATTTTCTTCATATGATTTGAAATTTAGACATGTTTCTTAAGGTTAGAACTGTTAGAACCACAAAAAATGATTAAATTTCTTTGTAGCTTACAACTGCTCTCATTTCATGCTGATGATAGAAGGAACAAAAAAATTAACACTGAAAAATAAATGCGGTTGTACTGTTTTGAAAAAAGAAATTTAGAACAATAAAGACAAAATAGATTCACCAACAGAATCAATGTTGCTAAAACTTAAGCAAAAAAAAAAATGCAATGAAGAAAAAAAGAAGTTTCCAGAGAGGAGGGGAATAAGTCTCTTACAAAAGAAAACAAAGAAACAAAAAAACAATTAGAAAAAGAATATGATATCCAAAGTCAAATAGCTGTGCTGTCTGTTGGTTAACAAAAGACAAGATCTTCAAATTGTGAGAGCAATTAGCAGATATTGTTTATCATCACAGCATTTGGACTTTTTTAAAATTTAAATTTATTTATTTTAATTGGAGGCTAATCACAATATTGTATTGGTTTTGCCATATATCTGTAATACGATTGTTTGGGAAGAGATCCTAACTTTCGTGGTCAATTTCATTCGTTAATAAAGAGTTTTATTTTCAAGTTCTAAGAAGTCAAATACAAGTTGCTATCAGAACTGCAGCCTCTCATTCAGTCTGGAGCGTCCCCACCTTCTCAGATTCCCGTCTGATCCTCGGTCTCTCCCGGCTCGGGCCTCAGATGTCTGTGGGAGGAAGCGTTGGCGCGGATAGGTCTTCTCCTTCTGCGCCACGTGTGCCTCCTTGACGGAGGACCCCTTCGGCTCTCCCGGGGCGTGCGCCTCAGGGATGGCAGGAGGCAGGCAGGGAGGGCGCGGTTCGCCGCGGCCGGTCCTGCTGCACGTGTCCGGGCAGGGTTGGGGCGCGGGCCGCCAGCTAGCGCCTTAGATTTTCCCCACGCTTCTCTTGGACACCACAAACAGGAGAGGATTTCCTTCTCGAGGGAGAGGAAATCAGCCTTCTGGCTTTCTCTGGCAGGCATGTCTCTTCTAGAATGTTTCTCAAAATGCCTCATGCATGACAACCTTTCCCATTCTGACCTTGGGGTAAAACATATACATACATACAGAATCTTTATAAAATCAGATCCTGAAAATGCAGGGTGCATTCACCTCAGCCCTCCTCACTTTTTTGATCTTGACAAGACAAACAGGCTTATCTGGTGAGAAGTCTTCTGAGTGCTATTCTCAGAGAAATTCTCATCTTACTGTTCATTTCTATTAATCCTTTTGCAAAATCTTTAATTTAAGATAAATTGGTGGTGGGCTATCAGGTTCTACCAAGTCTGTTTTGAGTTTTGCATGTTTAGCAAAGGTAGTGCAATACTGTTCCTTAGGATATCTTGTTTTCATAATTGAATCTCAGCTGAGACATCTGGGTAGGAAAATAGAATTTTAGAAATTTATTAGTAATTGAGTGCTGGTTAATTTAGAAATGGAAACTTTATTTTCCTTTGGTTTAATTGTAAATTGATTTAATTTTTTGAAATGTACTTTGGCAATATATATAAAAGCATAAAATGAAACAAATTCCAAAATGTGTATGTATTAGGCATGCTTATTACAACATAATTAATTTAGAAAGAAAAACTGAAACATTATATTTTCAATAATAGAGAGCAGATGTCTACAGTATGAAATGGAAGAAAATTGAATACCATGCAACTATTCAAAATAGTAGTATTTATTAAAATGAGTAGGTGTCCATGGGTGTGGTATTGCAAAAACTATAGTTTATCCAACAGATGATAGATATGAATCTATCCATATACAACTTGGATATATATGTATTTATTTGCTTGAATATCTTTCATATAAAAAGTTCACCAAAAATAACAATAAAGATATTTTAAGGTTTCTGAGTATTTATTTCCTTTTTATTTTTCTGTGTTGTTTCCATTTCTCATGGTAAGGAGATGATTTTTTCAAAAAATAAGTGCCACATTGGTGTTCTGTTGAAAAATAGAATGAGGTACTTATAAAGACCATTATAATTATCAATAATAATAAGAATTATATTAATTATATTAATAATAACTTTATGATACTGAAAACTTGTTCATGTTTTTATTTGGCCCAGCCACACACGGCTTGTGAAACCTTAGTTTCCTGACCAGAGATTGAACTTGTGCCGTAGGCCATGAAAGTACAAAATCCTAACCAATGGACCACCAGACAATTCCCATCATATCAAGTTTAAAAGTTAATGTGATTGCTGAAACTAAAAGTATCTATTCTTTAAATAATTCATTAGGTGGTGGCATTAGAGTACCCCTGTGTGCTCAGCCCTTTATCATCACTTGGATGAGAATTCACGGCAGCCATGATATAACTGCTATAAAGGGGTTGCCAAGCAAGGACACTTTATACAGTATTGAAGTTTTTGCACAGATGAGTACACTTATATAATTATCTATTATTCTCTCAAGCCCCAAAATCAATAAACACGGAGTCAGAACATGAGCAAATGGAGTTACTCTATTTCTCAGTCTGTTGTAGATAAACTCACAAAAAATCCTTAGTTAAAATATAAAAGTTTCATGAACTTAAAGGAAAAGTTATTGAGTAATATTTTGCTAGTGTGTTAGATGAGTCAAATTGTGCAGTAGTTTGAGCATTCTTTGGCATTGCCTTTCTTTGAGATTGGAATGAAACTGACCTTTTCAGTCTTGTGGCCACTGCTGAGTTTTTCCATATTTGCTGGCATATTGAGTGCAATGCTTTCACAGCATCACCTTTCAGGGTTTGAAATAGCTCACTGGAATTCCATCACCTCCACTAGCTTTGTTTGTAGTGATGCTTCCTAAGGCCCACTTGACTTTGCATTCCAGGATGTCTGGCTCTAGGTGAGTGACCTCACCATCAAGGTTATCTGGGTCATTAAGATCTTTGTTTGTATCGTTTTTCTGTGTATTATTGCCACCTCTTCTTAATATCTTCTGCTTCTGTTAGGTCCATACCGTTTCTGTCTTTCATTATGCCCATTGTTGCATGAAATGTTCCCTTGGTATCTCTAATTTTCTTGAAGAGACCTTTAGTTTTTCCTATTCTATTGTTTTCCTCTATTTCTTTGCATTGACCACTTAGGAAGTGAGCAATTCTCCAAGCTAGTGATCACAGTTCTCCAAGCTAGGCTTCAACAGCACATGAACCAAGAACTACCAGATGTTCAAGCTGGATTTTAAAAAGCCAGAGGAACCAGCTATCAATGCCAACATCTGTTGGATAGTAGAAAAAGCAAGAGAGTTCTAGAAAAAACATCTACTTTTGCTTTATTGACTAGGCCAAAGCCTTTGACTGTGTGGATCACAACAAACTATGGAAAATTCTGAAAGACACGGGAATACAAGGCCACCTTATCTCTTTCCTGAGAAATCTGTATGCAGGTCAAGAAGCAACAGTTAAAACCAGACATGGAAGAACAGACTGGTTCCAAATTGGGAAAGGAGTACATCAAGGCTGTATATTGTCACCCTGCTTATTTACCTTATATGCAGAGTACATCATGAGAAATGCCAAGCTGGATGAAACACAAGCTGGAATCAGGATTGCAGGGATGAATATCAATAACCTCAGATGTGCAGATGACACCACCCTTATGGCGGAAAGTGAAAAGGAGCTAAAGATGAAGGTGAAGGTGAAAGAGGAGAGTGAAAAGTCTGCCGTTAAACTCAACATTCATAAAAAGAAGATCATGGTAACTGACCTTATCACTTCATGGAAAATAGATGGGGAAACAATGGAAACAGTGAGAGACTTTTTTTGAGGGGGCTCCAAAATCACTGCAGATGGTGATGCAGCCATGAAATTAAAAGACGCTTGCTCCTTGGAAGAAAAGCTATGACCAAACTAGACAGCATATTAAAAAGCAGAGACAAGACTTTGCCAAAAAAGCTCTGTATAGTCAAAGCTATGGGTTTTCCAGTGGTCATGTATGGATGTGAGAGTTGGACTGTGAAGAAGGCTGAGCACTGAAGAATTGATGCTTTTGAATTGTGGTGTTGGAGAAGACTCTTGAGAGTCCCTTGGACTGCAAGGAGACCCAACCAGTCTGTCCTAAAGGAAATCAGTTCTGAATATTAATTGGAAGGACTAATGTTGAAGCTGAAACTCCAATACTTTGGTCTCCTGATGTGAAGAACTGACTCCTTGGAAAAGACCCTGGTGCTGGGAAAGGTTGAAGGCAGGAGGAGAAGGGGATGATAGAGGATGAGACAGTTGGATGGCATCACTGACTCGATGGACATGAGTTTGAGTAAACTCCAGGAGTTGGTGATGGACAGAGAAGCCTGGCGTGCTGCAGTCCATGGGATCGCAAAGAGTCAGACACGACTGAGCAACCGAACTGAACTGAAAGGAAAGCCTCACATTTATTTTCACACACTTTTTCAAGAACATCATAATTTGTTAATTATGAATGTAGACAAGCAATATTAGTAATAACAGTACCTGTGAATTTTTCGCCAACAGAAACCCAGGCATGTCAAAATATAATTTACACACAATAGTACCTCAAAATCACAGTAGTTACCAAACCTTCCTAAGAAGTCTTTCAGAACTGCCTAACTGTATTAAGTATATCAGGCTGCCATAACTACCATAAAAATAACAAGATGTATTAGACAGTGTATATTTATTTTCTCATGATTCTGGATGCTATGAAGTCTAAACCAGGATACTGGTAAAATGGTTTCATTCTGAGATCGTGCCTTTGAATGTGTGCAGAAATACAGAAGCCTTTCTCTCTTCCTCTTCTTCTAAGGCTACCCATCCTATCTTATTGGGTCCTTACAACCTGATTTTAATCTTAATTGGCACCTTAGTGCCAACCCATTCCAGTATTCTTGCGGGGAAAATCTCACTCTGTTCATGGGGTCACAAAAAAGTCAGACTCTTTGCCAAGAGACGGTTGAGCCCATGCCAAGTAGTGGCCACTCTAAATGCACTGGTTGGAGGAATTTAACATATGAATTTTGATGGGGTACAATTCAGTCCACACAATGAATTTGAAAAGGAGACTGGGGCTTTTATCAGCCAGTGCTTGCCGCTTTTTTGGTGAAATTCTGCAGTGGGGAGAATTTACTCCCTCTGCTTCCAACGTAGCTTCCCTGTGAGCAGAGTCCCAGAGCTGAAGAGGAACAAAATGGAGCCCCTAATCCAGGTAACGTGGTGTAAAATGGCAGAGAAAATTTGAGTTTTGAGGAAATTTTCTACCACACCCACAACTGGAAGCAGAGCTGGGCTGCTGGCATACGCCAGTTGGCACAGAAGCATATTGTATCCACTGTGCCCTGGGCGCTGCGTGTTTGAGGGACGTGTCAGTGGCTCTCAGGGGGCTTGACGGAGAAGAAGCTCTTTACAAGTGAAACATGGGTTTGCCTGATGTCTTTGAACACAAACGATGGCCAATTTGTTGGAGATGTCAAAGAAAGTGAGAATTGGCTCTTGGCAGCAGATAAAAGTGTCTTTCTTTGGATAATTTGTTACTTACCTGTATATTTGAAGTAAGGATTGCCTTTCACATCTTAGGGATTTACCATTTTTTACATGGAAAGCCAGAAAAGTGAACACACAGTAGCTGACATACAAAGGGGAGGCCAGCTGGATATTGGTGAGCTTAAACTGAGTACAGCTTCTACGGGCATCCCCTCTCTGTTATACGTGTTATACAGAAATATGAAATTTGTTTTGTTTGACTCTCATTCTTAATACCATCTTATGAAATTTTGATTGTATTGTTAAAGAGAGACATTTTAGGGGTACCAGCTCCTAAATTCTACTAATATTTTTAATATATGTAATGGAGCATTCTGAACAATTTGTTCTAAGGTAGAGCGCAGCATCTTTCTCCCAGTCTGATTCCAACTACTACAACTGTTGTGATTTCAAAACCAGTCGATGTGTGATAAGGTTTATAACAGCACAAAGCTGACTGAAGTCCTATTTTAGGAGGGGAAGTCATACTTTTGGACAAACTAAAATTTAACCCACTTAAACTTTAAAAGAGGTCTCCACGTGAGGTACTCTGCCCCTATCAGTCAGGGCTTCGTGGCGGCTCAGCGGTAAAGAAGCCACCTGCCAATGCAGGAGACACGGGTTTGGTCCATGCGAGGGGAAGAGCCCCTGGAGAAGGAAAGGGCAGCCCATTCCAGCGTCCTTGCCTGGAGAATCTCAAGGACAGAGGAGCCTGGCAGGCTGCAGTCCGTGGCATCCCAATAGAGTTATATGTGACTTAGAGATTAAATAACAACAATGATGATGGCAACCCTATCAACTAATATTCTAAAAAATTCAAGGATAAGTGGAATTATAAAATCAAGTAGGCACAACCTTACGGGAAAGCAAAAATGCTATCTATACAAAAGGGTTCTGACTTTTTAACTCAGAACAGAAGCTGGAGAAAGAAAGGGATAGATGTAGATATTGGTGGCCAGGCTGGACAGAAAAGAAAGGAAACTCGAAATAGCAGTTTATCTAAATATTCTAAATGGCTAGATTAAGAAGGATGACAATTTTCACTATTATACAAACACAGAAGTTGACCAAATTAAGTCTATGGCAAGGAAAGGGATGGCTTGTGAAAATCTGAGGAACTTTGGATTTAATATTATTGAACAATCTCATACAAGATGTGGGAAAACAAAAGACAGCCCATAATTTGATGTCTGAGGAATCTATACTGGGTGGTTACACAAGAGACAAAGTGGGAAAAGACTGACTGTTATATCACTTTAAGCAGGGTTAGATGAGAGCCAAGATGTCACAGTTATTGCAGCTGGAAGGAAGGAAAACATGGCATATTCTCTAAGGGAACTGTCTGAGAAATTTATTGAGTTAGGTCTCTAAGGACAGTTATAGCTGAGCAAAGAAAAACCCAGAAGGGGAGACGGAAAAGGCAACAATAAATATAATCCTGGCATGCGTCTGATTTCGGTCTCACAGAATGGAACCAACGGTGTGTAATAATTCTATTCAGGTAGGTGAAGATGGAGAAGTCCTGCTTTAATAACAGATTTTTTTTCAGACCCCCAAATTACATTTTTAAAAATTTTATTCTGTAAAGAATCCTATTTGAAAGAGGAAGACATTCAGAGAGCAAAATGTCCAAGTTTGAAATAAAGCGAAGATAAATGGTAGAAGGAAGCTAGGTTGGTTGGTGTAAGTATCTGAAAAATAAATAGCCTACTTAAATAGGCTAAAAATATTAAAACACAGCAGATCCTATTTGAAGAGAGCAGGGAAATATTGAGAGCACAAGGAAGAAGTGGACTGATCTTTATTGGGTCACTGCAATTGTAGGATTTCAAGGACATCTCTTTTATTCCTTAAATTTAGCTTCGTTTTGAATTGGTGAACACATTCTTAACACCAGTTAATAGTAGTTAGTGTTCTGTTGCTGCCCTGTCGCCGAGTCACGCTGACTCTGAGACTCATGGACTGCAGCACCTCAGGCTCCCCTGTCCTTCCTTGTCTCCAGGACTTTGCTCAAATTCATGTGCAAAAAGGTGATGCCACCCAACCATGTCATCCTCTGTTGTCCCCTTCTCCTTCTGCCTTCAATCTTTCCTAGCATCAGGGTCTTTTCCAATGAGTAAACTCTTTGCATCAGGTGGCCAAAGTATTGGAGCTTCAGCTTCAGGATCGGTCCTTCCAACAAATATTCAGGGTTGATTTCCTTTAGGATTGAACAATTTGATCTCCTTGCAGTCCAAGGGAATCTCATGAGTCTTATCCAGCATCACATTCAAAAGCACCAGTTATTTGGTGCTCAGCTTTCTTTACGGTCTAACTCTCACCTCTGTACATGACTACTGGAAAAGCCACAGCTTCGACTATTTGGACCTTTGTCAGCAAAGTAATGTCTCTGATGTTTGGTATGCTCTCTAGGTTTGTCATAGCTTTCCTTCCAAGGAGCAAATGTCTTTCAATCTCATGGCTGTAGTTGCTGTCTACAGTGGGTTTGGAGCCAAGAAAATAAAATAATAATAAAGTAATAGTTATAGCCAACCTCACTGATTATTTTTTCTTAATATTAATATGAAATATCTCCACCTTTTAAACCTTAAATATCATTTTGGCTATTAGCATGAGATATGTATATCTCAGCTACATAAGTTTATGCATTAATATTTTAAGATAATTTCTGTATTAATTACTGCTAATGGATTTTATTGAAAGCCCTTTTAGCATCTATTGAAGCCATGAGTTTTATTGATATCTTCTAAAATATTTATATTTATGCCCAAATTAATTCATCTTTGCTTCTTGAGCTNTGACTCATTGGAAAAGACTCTGATGCTGGGAGGGATTGGGGGCAGGAGGAGAAGGGGATGACAGAGGATGGGATGGCTGGATGGCATCACCGACTCGATGGACGTGAGTCTGAGTGAACTCTGGGAGTTGGTGATGGACGGGAGGTCTGGTGTGCTGTGATTCATGGGGTCGCAAAGAGCACGAAAGGACACGACTGAGCAACTGAACTGAACTGGACTGAACTGAACTGAAATACCCAGAAAACCCCATGTGTCAATTCCCCCTTAAAACCTCCAGTGTAGACTCCAGGGCGGCCCGCGTTTTGATCCCAAGCTGTTGAGTCGCTAGGCGGAGCATCCAGTGCAGCCCGGCTGGACTTGCTGCCGGCGTGACTGTGAATAATAAATGGGTGATCTTTTAAATTAGTACACTTGTGGTGGTTTATTAGGATAGAAATTGCATAGTATGTAATATAGCTTCACTGAAATAAATAATAGAGAAGGGTATCTAAATTAAATATGGAGAGTCCAGTAACCTTAAACTGTAGAGTGACTCTAAAGTCATTGCCACATGAATTGCTTTCCTGTGAAAAGAGGTTTACAAAACATGAAATTGGCCTAGAGTCAAAATAGGAATTCTAGCAGCTGCTAAGGGTACTGCCCAAAGTAGAGAGAGGAGATGGAGACACACATACACAATTAGAAAGACACAGAGATGGGGGAAGACAGAGAGGGAAAGGGCAACTCCTTCTGAGTCTTCTCCTGCCCTAGAGTTTGGAAGCACGGGCTGAGTTTGGCGGCAAGCCTGTTGACAGAACAGCCCAGAACGACAGCCAGGAGGAACCCAGTCAGCTCGTGATACCAGGCACACGGTGCAAAGGCAAGCAAGGAATTTCAGGGGAAATGGGACAAACTTGGAACAAATGACAGGTCTAATAAACTGTTGGCCAGCTGCTTTCAGTAAACCAGTTAGTTCATATTTTAAACAAATGTTTCCTATAAATTAACGATATAGAGGCTCTATCTTGAGCAATAATATATACACAATATGACAAGGGCTTCCCTGGTGGCTCAGCTGGTAAAGAATCTGCCTGCAATGTGGGAGTCCTGGGTTTGATCCCTGGGTTGGGAAGATCTCCTGGAGAAGGGAACGGTTACCCACTCCAGGATTCTGGCCTGGAGAATCCCAGGGACTGTATAGTCCATTGGGTCACAAAGAGCTGGACATGAATGAGTGACTTTCACTTTCACTTTCTTTTCATGATTGACATATATACAATATGTATCTGTATACATATATACTATATGTATATGTATACTATAACACTATAGTTTTTGAAATTTGCTTTAATATGTGATCACTTAAATTGATAAAATTACATATTATCATAGAATTTTAGAGACAGTGTTTTAAAGATCATCCAGTTCCCCAATTAATGGATGAGACATTTGAAACCACTATAGGGTAAATGAATTATCAGAACCTCATCTTTTTCCTTGTATCCATGCATGATGTCTATGACACTATTTCTACTTCTTAAAAGTTCTGAGAAAACGTGTCTACTTTACAGTAAAAGATACACAGTTCTCACAAGTGACATTATAAAATCTCCATACAGAAAAAAAATGTACATGCAGTTGCAACTTTAGAAAATCATAGATATCATCTAAAACCTACATGATATATATAATATGTATCGATGAAATATCTACAAATAATAATTATGTGTTTAAAGGGGTTGTCTTTGATGGTCTTAATAACCCATTCTCCTAACAAAAATCTGTGTGCAGAAGCTTTATTATTTTCTTTTCTATTGATAGTATTTTCTATAGCATTTTAGAAGGATACAAATCTTTATGTAATATTCAAGTCATTAGCTTGCAAGCAAGAGAGGCATTACCTGATTTAAAGAATAAAAGCAATTTAATAAAAGAGGACTGTGTAGCTTAAAGAATTTTAAGGAAGCCTAAGGAACAAATTTTGGAAAATAAGGGCCACAAAAAGAAAGTTAAGAGCCAGAGTCACAGCCAAATTAGACTGTGCATCAGGGAGGCAAGAACACTGCTCACTGAAGCTGCAGCTGAGCCCTGAGCACGACAGCTCACGCTGGGACTCTTGGTTCTGAATTGCCGGCTTGCCAGCAGTGTTGGGCCAAAAGCAAAACAAAACAAAAGAACGGGAAGAAGAAAGAAGCCATGTTGCTACGACTGCATCCAAAAAGGGATCTCTGACAGCTCTGCTTATTTGCATCCCTTGATTACAACCCTAAGCCGGCAGCTGGTGCATTTGGTTGGCTAAGCCTACATTAGCAACCACTAGGTCTGGGTTGCTTGATGTCAACCCAAAACTACCTCCTGGCGGGACTTCCTGATTTGTAGAGACTTGAAAAATAAAACCCGCATTTCTGATCTTTCACTAGCAGGAAGTGTTTGTGTGCCTGTGTTCAGTCATGACCAACTGTTTGGGATTTTGCAGATCGTAGCCCACCAGGCTCCTCTGTCCATGGGATCTCCAGGCAAGAATGCTGGAGTGGGTTGCCATTTTTTACTCCCAGGGTTCTTCCTGACCCAGGGATTGAACCCCAGTCTCCTGCATCTCCTGAATCGGCAGGCTGATTCTTTACCGCTTAGTTCAGTTGCTCAGTTGAGTCCAACTCTTTGCTACCCCTTGGACTGCAGCACACCAGGCTTCCTTGTCTTTTACCAACACCCGGAGTTTACTCAAACTCATGTCCGTCGAGTTGGTGGTGCCATCCAATCATCTCATACTCTGTCGTCCCATTCTCCTCCCGCCTTCAATCTTTCCCAGCATCAGGGGCTTTTCCAAGGAGTCAGTTCTTTGCATCAGGTGGCCAAAGTATTGGAGTTTCAGTTTCGGCATCCATCCTTCCAATAATATTCAGGACTTATTTCCTTCAGGATTGATTGACTGGCTGGATCTCCTTGCAGTCCAAGGAACTCTCAGGAGCCTTTACAACTTAGCCACCTTGCTTTATTTCCAACAATCTAGTTTTGGGAGACTTCGGCTTGGAGCTTAGAGACTTGGGGGTGTGAAGCATCCTCATTGCTGGTGCAGATCATGTAATGATGGTCCCATGGTTTTGGAAGGTGACAGTTTGACTCCACAGTGTCCTGAATGGTGATGGGCAGCATTTTCTCTCTTTCTGTCTTCTCTATTTACCCTCGTAGAGTGATATTGTGAGTTCTCTAGACACTCCAATTAGAGTTTCATTTTTTGGTCTTTCTAACGATGCTTTGAGTTATACGTGCCTCAGAACATTTCCTCATGCTTAAGACTGCTGCGTCTAGTTCTGTTGCCTATAGACCAAGAAAGTCTATAACATAATTAGAATGCGGAAGTGGTTCCCTGTAACAGACTTCAGGAAACATACTTTACAATATCTTGTTTTGTCCCGGGTTCTTTGAAAGCTGTGAGAATCCATGAGCCCTAGAGAAAGTAACCCTGGAAGTCCAGGACATTCAATGATGGAACAGTTAAATTAACTCCCCTCATTTCCTGCATAAAAGTATACTGAAGACAAGCTTTTCTGGATAAAGTGGACAGTACAATGGAGTTGAGGAATATAAGAACTCTGGAGTGGGCTGCTTGCTTATAGCTATAGTAGAGAATTTGGACCAAAGATGTTAGGCTCAAAGTGCTAATTTGGGGCTCGAGTCAGTCAGGAAACCATGAACATTATAATTCTGCCCTAAAATATTCTGCTATTCCTGTTGTTACAGGGCTTCTATACCTCAAACTCAGGTGGAGCTTGAGTTCTTGTGATCTGCTGAAGTGGGATTTGTGATGGTTTAATACCACACTGCCTACGATGAACTAAAATTCCCAGAATTCCCTTTATTGCCTACTTCTAGGTTAGCATTGATCAGAAATTTGGATGTTATTTGGAAAGCTGAAGTGATTACAAATTGCTATTCCTCTCTGAAGGCTATCATGGATAGAGGCGGGGGGAGACAGATATGGAGATGCTACCAGATTCCTTCTGGTCTTTGCTCTCTCCTTGGAGACAGATGCAGAAATTCCAGTGGATTGCCATTTGGCCTCATTCTACAATGAAAGTGAAAGTGAAGTCACTCAGTTGTGTCCGACTCTTTGCGACCCCCTAGAGTATAGCCCACCAGGCTCCTCTGCCCATGGGATTGTCCAGGCAAGAATACTGGAGTGGGTTGCCATTTCCTTCTCCAGAGGATCTTCCTGACCCAGGGGTCAAACCCGGGTCTCCCACGTTGTAGGCAGATGCTTTCCCGTCTGAGCCACCAGGGAAGCCTTATTCTACAAGATTCCACGTCTCATTTTCCTCCTTTACTTCTGTCCCTACTGATCAACAGCAGGTCCACCATACTCAGAGCAAAAGGCTTCCACACACAAACGCATCATTTCCCCTATGGAATCCCTCTCCGAAAAAACTGGCAGCTGGAAGGCTGGTGAGCAAATACCCCTTCATCATTTATTTCCCCTTGTGGACCTTTGCTTCCCTAGCTTCGTCCACATTAGTATAAGATATTGTTCCTGTACAAAATTATTACTCTACAATACTCATGCTAGCTTTTATTCCTTGACTGAAACTTCACAGAGGTGTCTTGCAAGCGTCAACTTCCCTTAGGACTAATCCCAACAAATTCTTATTATCAATCCAGATTCTCTCATCACACCATGCACCATATAAAGTCAAAGTTGGGCAGAAATATTTGAATATCAAAACAACTTCAGGTTTTCTGTTTATATTAGTAAATTCGAGAGAATATGTGTAAGAGTAGATTCTATGAATATTGCACAAAACAGAGAGGAACGGAATTTAAGATCACGTTGGATTTGTCAATATGAAACTCTTAAAGATGAATTTCGATGTATTGTGACAGACTGATTAATGGGGAAGAATTCAAGTTGTTTACTTGCTTGGTTAATTAAATCATAAACTCAGTTTAAGTCTACATTGAATTAAGGGAGAGTTAAAGACAATTCATTAAACTCTTCATTAATTATGTTCATTGTGAAAGTCAAAAGAATCTCAATAATGACATTGATAAATACTTTGAATAGTTTCAATAACCTTGGAAAGCACATCAGAACCATAGGAGCATAAGACACGTGATGGCTAAATATAATGGAGTACCACTGATAAGGTACAGCTGCTGCTGCTAGGCTGCTTCAGTCGTGACCAACTCTGCGCCACCCCATAGACAGCAGCCCACCAGGTTCCTGTGTCCTTGAGATTCTCCAGGCAGGAACACTGGAGTGGGCTGCCATTGCCTTCTCCAATGCATGCATGCATGCTAAGTCGCTTCAGTCGTGTTCGACTCTGTGTGACCCCATGGACGGCAGCCCGCCAGGCTCCTCTGCCCACGGGATTCTCCCGGCAGGAACAGTGGAGTGGGCTGCCATTGCCTTCTCCATCGATAAGATACTAGCACAGAAAAAAAATGGAAAATTAAGAAAATCTGAATAAAATTTGGGCCTTGGTTAATAATAGTTTATCAGTGTTGTTTATTAACTGCAAAAATGTATAATTATAAAGTACAATAATGATAACAGGAGAAGCTGTGTGGAGTATATGAGGACCCTGTTCTCCCCAATTTTTTCCCTGTAAAACCAAAACTATACTAAAAACTTTAACAAAAGAGGTATTATAGTTAATTATCTCTGAAGTATTAAGATAAATATTTCAGATATTGTTATTAATAGGGACTCATTTTAGTGAGAATGAGTTTAGCCCCTTAGTACCAAGAGAAATGGTCATCGTCATAGAGATCAGGGCTATGCTTTGGCTTGGAGGAGTCTTTGAAGATGTCAAGCCCAGTGATTATTGGATGCTGACTTATGAAAAAGTTATTCCATGGGTCACAGAGTGGGGTCAGGGAGTGTGTAGGTGGTGAATAGAATGCTCCCTGTGTCCACTCACAGTGGGTAGTGACTCCATGAACCCATTATGTGTCGGTGACAGACATTCAGGAGTTGCATGAAGTCAAACACGTGGGTCATCCTTGCCACAGCTGATTCCATTACCATCACAACCCCTTTTCCATTCTGCCAGCAGCAAAAACCAATGTCAAAGCCAAAATGACATCACAATCAGTGAGAAGGGGAAAGTAGGAGCCAGTCAGCCACTTGACTGTGTTTTGACTGTATTTAATGTCTTCTGTCCTGGAGGAAAAGCAGTAATTTGTTCACCTTAGAGTGGATACTTTTCCTGGGTACAGGTTGGCCTTTCTTTACTTGACATGCGTCACAGGCAATGATAACCACAGAAAAAAATCCCCTTCTATGGTATGCCAATTGTTACAGCATTGTTTCTGAGCAGGCGAGTCATTTAATAGCAGGAAGTATATCCCATCACTGATAACGAGGTGATCACACAAGGAGATATAATGAGTCATGCAGGAGTCAGACATAGAACTCAGGTATGGCACCAGCAAGGGGATCAAAGCTCATATTTTAGTTTTTCTCTTATACCAGAAGATAAATACTCTGAATCAGTGAACAGAATGCTGTTTCTTTTGTAGTAGGAGGAATCAATAGGTGGTAAGATGCTTCTGATCATTGTGTCCAATTAAAACAAGAGAGCATAGAAAGAGTTACCTTGAGCTGGACTATGAGACTAGTATTTGATAATATGTTGCTAACTGAACTCTGGACCAATAGACCAAAGATTAAAACAAGTGTTGATTGGGATGACTAAAGTTAGCAAGAGAAAACAAGGTTGCTGCTTCATGGTGAGCAGAGGAAGGAGAATATATGCAACCTAAAGAAATCTCCTAGGGTGTTTTCCACTATTGTAAACCGTAATAAGAAGTCTAGGTGATGCATTACAGGTAGGAACAGGAGGTGTGAAACACACATTATGAAAGCTTTAAGTTACTTTCTAGATTAGGTTCAAGCTTAAAAAACTGTCAGTACAAATAAATTTTAGGGGCTTGTAATATCCTTACTAAGGTCCGTCTAGTCAAGGCTATGGTTTTTTCAGTAGTCATATATGGATGTGAGAGTTGGACTGTGAAGAAGGCTGAGTGCCGAAGAATTGATGCTTTTGAACTGTGGTGTTGGAGAAGACTCTTGCGAGTCCCTTGGACTGCAAGGAGATCCAACCAGTCCATTCTAAACGAGATCAGTCCTGGGTATACTTTGGAAGGAATGATGCTAAAGCTGAAGCTCCAGTGCTCTGGCCACCTCATGCGAAGAGTTGACTCATTGGAAAAGACTCTGATGGGAGGGATTGGGGGCAGGAGGAGAAGGGGCCGACTGAGGATGAGATGGCTGGATGGCATCACGGACTCGATGGACATGAATCTGAGTGAACTCCGGGAGTTGGTGATGGACAGGGAGGCCTGGCATGCTGTGATTCATGGGGTCGCAAAGAGTTGGACATGACTGAGCGACTGAACTGAACTGAATATCCTTACTATTGTGTTGACTTCATTATATATATGTGATGGAATTTCAGTTGAGCTATTTCAAACCCCAAAAGATGATGCTGTTAAAGTTCTGCACTCAATATGCCAGCAAATTTGGAAAACTCAGCAGTGGCCACAGGACAGGAAAACGTCCGTTTTCTTTCCAATCCCAAAGAAGGGCAATGCCAAGAATGTTCAGACTACCACACAATTGAACTCATTTCACATGCTAGCAAAGTTATGCTCAAAATTTTCCAAGCTAGGTTTGAACAGTACATGAACCAATAACTTTCAGATGTTCAAGCTGAATTTAGAAAAGGCAAAGGAATCAGACATCAAATTTCCAACATCCATTGTATCATAGAAAAATGACGATAATTCTAGAAAAATACATCTCTTTCTGCTTCATTGACCACACTAAAGCCTTTAACTGTGTGGGTTACAACAAACTGTGGAAAATTCTTAAAGGGATGGGAATACCAGACCACCTTACCTGCCTCCTGCAAAACCTGTATGCAATCAAGAAGCAAAAATTAGAACAGGAGAAGGGGATGACAGAGGAGGAGATGGTTGGATGGCATCACTGACTCAATGGACATGAGTTCAAGCAAGCTCCAGGAGATGGTGACGGACAGGGAGGCCTGTCCCTGGTGTCACAAAGAGGCAGACATGACTGAGCAATGGAAGAGCAGCTCGCTCTCTCTCTCTTGCTCCCTCTCTCTCTCTATGTATATGTATATGTATATGTATATATATAAGGATATATATATGCTTCCCAGGTGGCTCAAATGGTAAAGGGTCTGCCTGCAATGCAGGAGACCTGGGTTAGATCCCTGGCTTGGGGAAATACCCTGGAGAAGGAAATGGCAACCCACTTCAGTATTCTTGACTGAAGAATTCCTTGGACAGAGGAGCCTAGACTACTACAGTTCGTAGGGTATACACACACACACACACACGCACGCACACATGTATACATGTGATATCATATAATATTTGTCTTTCTTTTTCCGACTTAATCACTGAGTATAATAATCTCTGTGTCCATCCATGTAGCTGCAAATGACATTATTTCATCCTTTTTATGGTTGAGTTTTATTCCATTGTATAGATGCATCAGTCTTCTTTACAGAATTATGTTAATATGTTACCTAGACAGAGAAAGAACAGTTCAGAAAGGATATATTGAGGCATCAATTGGGCATAAGTAAAATGTGTATAATGACAGGGATTATAAGGATGAAAATTCTTGTTGCGAGTGAGTGGTTACTAATAATGTCAAAGGCTATGGGGAAGAATATAAGATGAAAGTGTGCAATGGATTTAGCTGTTAAGTTGTTTGCTCATTAAGGTGATAAATTCACTATTAGTGAATCTGAGGGCAGTGGTAAAAGAGAATTACGGTCGTAGCATTCTCAGCACTAAAACCACAGTAATTAGTTCTAAGAGAGAATATACTGAATATTTGTGAAAGAATGCAAAACCATGAACTTGTTTATCAAATCTTATAACATAAGACTGATGGTTAAACTATCACATTTCAAGAAAGTACTCCTTAAAACAAAATTAAGGAAGTGGTAAAGAGAGTTTATACATTAAGTAGTAACTCATGTTCTATTTTGTAAACAAGTTAAACAGGCTAAAAATACGAATCCTATTTATAATGTACTTAAATGATCTTCTCAGTTAGAGATAAAAATTTATATACACTAAGCAGAGAAGCTTAAGAAACTATCTATGCCTCATATTACAGAAGAAGCTATCAAAAATTTTATTGTAAGCAACAGTTTTCTATTCCTGGACCAATATGGAATAGCCTACTTAATTTTA
Source organism: Redunca redunca (assembly GCA_006410935.1). Taxonomy (NCBI): domain Eukaryota; kingdom Metazoa; phylum Chordata; class Mammalia; order Artiodactyla; family Bovidae; genus Redunca; species Redunca redunca. Next base: position 263,007 of record SJYQ01002688.1, read on the forward strand.
GCTAACTACATCTAGGAAATACGAGTATCATCATCATGCAGTTAGAAATCTTATAGGACAATTTTATTTAAAAGTATCATCCGACAGGGTTGTTAGAGTGAAGAAGGGGCAATGCGTAGAGTTATGTTTTAGGTGGTTGCACTGCATCTTCATGGGTCACAGCCTTATCGTGGCAAAGGGACTTGTGTAACTCAAGAAAGCTGTGAGCCATACCATGCAAGGCCACCCAAGGTAAATGGGCCATCCTGAAGAGTTCTGACAAAACCCAGTCCACGGGGGCAGAAACAGCAACCGACTCCAGTGTTCTTTTCTGGAGAATCCCAGGGGAAATATATCGTTGCTGTTGCTGTTCAGTTGCTAAGTTGTGTTCACCTCTTTGAAACCCAATGAACTGCAACACACCAGGCTTCCTTATCCTTCACTATTGCCTGGAATTTGCTCAAACTCCAGTCTGTTGAGTCAATGATGCAATCCAAACATCTCATCCTCTGTTGTCCCCTTCTCCTCAGTCCCTCAACCTTTCCAGTTATCAGAGTCTTTTCTAATAAGTCAGTTCTTCACATCAGATGGCCAAAGTATTGGAACATCAGCTTTACCATCAGTCCTTCCAAAGAATTTTCAGGGTTGATTTCTTTGAGATTGACTGGTTTGACATATTTGCTGTCCAAGGGACACTCAAGAGTCTTCCCCAGCACCAGAGTTCAAAGACATCAGTTCTTTGGTGCTCAGACTTCTTTATGCTCAAACTCTCACATCCATACATGACTTCTGGAAAAGTCATAGCTCTGACTTTACAAACCTTTGTTGACAAAATGATGTCTCTGGTTTTGAATATGCTATCTAGGTTTGTCATAGCTTTTCTTTGAGGGTAATATGGAAAGGCAAACACATATTACACTGGAAGATAAGCCCCCTGGGTCAGAATGTCTGATATTCTACTGGGGAAGAGTGGAAGGCAATTACTAATAGCTCCAGAAAGAATGAAACAGCTGAGCAAAAGCAGAAACCATGTTCAGCCGTAGATGTGCTGGTGATGAAAGCAACGTCAGATGCTGTAAAGAACAATATTGCATAGGAACCTGGAATGTTAAGTCCATGAATCAAGGAAAATTGGACTTGGTCAAGCAGGAGATGGCAAGAGTAAACATCAGTATTGTAGTGATCAGTGAATGAAAATGGGTGGGAATGGGTGAATTTAATTCAGATGACCACTATATATACTACTGTAGGCAAGAACCCCTTAGAAGAAATGGAGTAACAGAGTCAACAAAAGAGTCTGAAATTTGGATGCAAAGTGAGAAATGACAGAAAGATCTCTGTTTGATTCCAAGGCAAAGCATTCAACATCACAGTAATCCAAGTCTATACCACAACCACACATATCAAAGAAGCTGACATTGACTGGTCTATGAAGACCTAACTCCTTCTAGAACTAACACCAAAAAATGAAAAATTATCCTTTTCATCATAAGGGATTGGAATGCAAAACAAAAAAGTCAAGAGATACCAAGAATAACAGGTAAGTTTGGCCTTGGATTATAAAAGGAAGTAAGGCAAAGACTAACATAGCTTTGTGAAGAGACTGCACTGGTCACAGCAAACACCCTTTTCCAAAAATGTAAGAGACAGCTCTGCACAGGGTCATCACTAGGTGGTCAATCAATATCAAAATCCACTGATTGCATCATTTGCAGTGAAGATGGGGACTCTCTGTACTATCAGCCAGAACAAGACCTGGAGATGACTGTGGCTCAGATCATGAGCTCTTTATTGCAAAATCAGGCTTAAATTGAACAAAGTAGGGAAAACCACTAGGTCATTCAGATATGCTGCTGCTAAGTTGCTTCAGTAGAGTCCGACTCTGTGCGACCACACAGACAGCAGCCCACCAGGCTCCCTTGTCCCTGGGATTCTCCAGGCAAGAACACTGGAGTGGGTTGCCATTCCCTTCTCCAGTGCGTGAAAGTGATAAGTGAAAAGTGAAAGTGAAGTCACTAAGTTGTGTCCAACTCTGTGCCACCCCATGGACTGCATCCTACCAGGCTCCTCCGTCCATGGAATTTTCCAGACAAGAGTACTGGAGTGGGCTGCCATGTCCTGCTCCATTCAGGTATGACCTACATCAAATCCTTAATGATTATACATTGAAGGTGACAAATAGATTCAAGAGATTAGATCTGGTAAACAAAGTGTCTAAACAACTATGGATGGAAGTTCATAACATTGTACAGGATGCAATGGCCAAAACTATCCCAAAGTGAAAGAAATACAAAAAGGCCATGTGGTCATCTGAGAAGGCTCTACAAATAGCTGAGGAAAGAGAAGTGAAAAACAAAGGAGAGGGGGAAATATACACCCAACTGAATGATGAATTCCAGAGAATAACAGAAGATACAAGAAGGCCTTTTTACAGGAACAGTACAAAGAAATAGAGGAACAGATTAGAATGCAAAAGATAGGATATCTCTTCAAGAAAACTGGAAATATCAAAGAATCATCTCATGTAAAGATGGGCATGATAAGGGACAGAAATAGTAAGGATCTAACAGAAACAGAAGAGATTAAGTAGAGGTGGCAAAAATACACAGAAGTACTATACAAAAAAAAGGCTTAATAATTAATGATGCTAAAGCTGAAGTTCCAGTACTTTGGACACCTGATGCGAAGAGCTGACTCATTGGAAAAGACTTTGATGCTGGGAGAGATTAGGGGCAGGAGGAGAAGGGGACGACCGAGGATGAGATGGCTGGATGGCATCATGGACTTGATGGACGTGAGTCTGAGTGAACTCCGGGAGTTAGTGATGGACCGGGAGGCCTGGCATGCTGCGATTCATGGGGTTGCAAAGAGTCGGACACGACTGAGCGACTGAACTGAACTGAACTGAATTTTGATAACAATAATGGTGTGGTCACTAACCTAGCCCTGTACATAATAAAATGTGAATTCAAGTGGGCCTTAGGAAAAATTATTGTAAACAAAGTTAGTGGGGGTGATGGAATTCCAACTGAGCTATTTCAAATCCTAAAAAAAAAAAAAAAAAAAAAAAGAAAAGAAAAAAGATACTGTTCACATGCCTCACTCAATATGCCAGCAAATTTAGAAAACTCAGTAGGGTCTGCAGGACTAGAAAATTTTTTTTCCCATCCAAGTAAGGGCAGTGCCAAAGAGAGTTCAAACTGCCATACAGTTGCACTTATTTCTCATGTTATCAAACTTATGCTCAAAATCATTTAAGCTTGGCTTTGGTAGTAGGTGAACTGAGAACTGCCATATGCACAAGCTGGATTTAGAAAAGGCAGAAGAACCAGATATCAAATATCCAACATTCCTTGGATCATAGATAAAGTAAAGGAATTCCAGCAACAACATCTACTTCTGCTTTATTGACTAGCTGAAGAATTGATGCTTTTGAGCTGTGGTGTTGGAGAAGACTCTTGAGAGTCCCTTGGACTGCAAGGAGATCCAACCAGTCCATCCTAAAGGAGACCATTCATGGGTGTTCATTGAAACGACTGATGCTGAAGCTGAAACTCCAGTACTTTGGCCACCTCACACGAAGAGTTGACTCATTGGAAAAGACCCTGATGTTGCGAGGGATTGGGGGCAGAAGGAGAAGGGGATGACTGAGGGTGACATGGCTGGATGCCATCACCGACTCAATGCACATGAGTTTGGGTGAGCTCCGGGGGTTGGTGATAGACAGGGAGGCCTGGCGTGCTGTGATTCATGGGGTCCTAAAGAGTCAGACACGACTGAGCGACTGAACTGAACTGACACCCTTTGACCCTATGGATCACAACAAACTGTGGACAATTCTTAAAGCGATGGGCATACCAGACAACCTAATCTGTCTCCTGGGAAACCTATATGCAGGTCAAGAAATAACAGTCACAAGCAGACATGAAACTAACTGGTTCAAAATTGGGAAGGGACTACATCAAGCCTGTGTTTTGTCACCCTGTTTATTTAACTTATATGGATAGTACATCATGTGGAATGCCAGGCTGGATGAATCGCATGCAAGAATCAAGATCGCTGGGAGAAATCTCAAGCATTTCAGATATGCATGTGATACCACTTTAATGATAGCGAAGAGGAACTAAAGAGCCTCTTGAAGAGGGTGAAGGAGGAGAGTGAAAGAGCTAGCTTGAAACTGAACACTAAAATAACTATGAACTTGATATTCGACTCCATCACTTCAAGGCAAATAAGAGAGGAAAAAGTGAAAACAGTGACAGATTTTATTTTCTTGGGCTCCAAAATCACTGTAGCTTCCCAGGTGGTGCTAGTGGTAAAAAAAAAACAACAAAAAACTGCCTGCCAGTACAGGAGACAAGAGCCATGGGTTTGATCCCTGGGTCAGGAAGATCTCCTGGAGGAAGACGTGGCAATCCACTCCAGGGTTCTTGCCAGGAGAATCCCAGAAAAGCCTGGAGGGCTACAGTCCATGGAGTTCCAAAGAGTCAGACACAACTGAAGTGACTTAACATGCACACTAATGTCACTGAGAATGGTGACTGCAGCCATGAAATTAAAAGAGCTTTGCTCCTTGAAATGAAAAGTATGATAAACCTAGACAGCGTATTATAAAACAGAGACATCACATTTCTGACAGAGGTTCATGCAGTCAAAGCTGGGGCTTTCCAGCAGTCACGTTCTGCTGTGCCATGTCCTGCTGTGATAGCTGGGCCATAGAGAAGACTGAGCGCTGAAAACTATTGCTTTTTAATTGTGCTGCTGGAAAAGACTCTTGAGAGTTCCTTGGAATGCGAGGGGGTCCACCTCGACAATTTTAAAGGGAATCAACCTTGACTGTGTATTATAAGGAGTGATACTGATGCTGAAGCTCCAATGCTTTGGCCACTTGATGTGAATAGCTGACTGACTGGAAAGGATCCTGGTGATGGGAAAGACTGAAGGCAAAAGGAGAAGAAGGGGCAGAGGAGGAGATGGTTAGACACAGCATCTCCAGCTCTGCGGATATGAATTGGAGCAAACTCTGGGAGACAGTGGAGGATGGGGTAGCTTGGTATGCTGCAGGGTTGCAAAGAAACAGATACATCTTGGCAGCTGAACAGCTCAACTATTACCATAACATATTAGCTGTAATGTTCAGAAAGTATTAATTATGTGATGCATACTTTATTCCTCAGTCATGTGTGACTGTTTGTGAACTCATGGGCAGTAGCCCATCAGGCTCCTCTGTCCGTGGGGAATCTCCAGGCAAGAATACCTGAGTGGGTATTCATGCCTCCTCCAGGGGTTCTTCCCCACTCAGGGATTAAACCCAGCATTGCATGCTGATTACTTTCTGAGCCACTATATAGCCATTTGCCTAATTTTTCCAAGTGTAAATTTCAGTGTCCAGATTAGTAAAATATAGCCCGTAACAGTACCTGTCTCATGAGACTATGATGAAATATGCCATAATATAATCCACATTAAATCATTTACAAATCACTGCCTAGTGTTTTCTGGATCCTTAATAAACCTTTGTCTCACCATTGCTTTTAATTACTGTATTATAAGGTATCATCATAAAATCATATCGAATATCTACTGTTCAATAGCTAAGGAATGATAATGTATTTGAGTTAGAAAAACTCAGTTGCAGTTTACTATAATTATTATCATTAGAAATTTGAAAAAGTTTACAGTAGAATGCTCATATATGTAACCCTCACTCCTTCAGGGTGTCTCCAACATGAAGGAGCAAATATAAGATGAGAAGTTTTACAGTTTATCTCTTGCAGCCCTGGGCCTCTTCCCAAATATGAAACAAGAGATTAAGAGTTCCATTTCCCACAGCGTATTTGCTTTAAGCAGAAAACTTTAGTTTTCAGGGATAGCTCCCTTGAGCATGTATATTAGAGTAAGAGGCTTCATCTATTCCTTAGATTATTTTTACAGTCACACATACTGATTTCATTTTGATAACAGTAGGACACTTCAGGTATTTTGGGTTCCCCAGTGATTTGAAGACTATGGCAGAAGAAATTGTCCCCAGTCAATTCATCTACCTTCCAATCATTTTTAGTTTGCTTAATGTAAAACTGAAGCAAATTTCAATAGTATTGAATTATCAGAAAATAAGATGGAAATCTGTACTCATGTTGTTATGGTAAGGACATATAAATAGCATACAAGAAGTACGTATTTTTACTGCTTTTACATAACTTTAAATAGCTTACAAACTTTCTATTTAAACATTGATTTTTTTTTTTTGGTCTCACCTCAGGTCAAACAAAATCATTTCTTTTTTGGTTTATATTTTAGAACTTTTTTTTTGGAACTCACGACATATTAACTATTCATAACAAATTCCTATTTTTAATATTTCCATAAAGCTATCCAGTATACACTATGAATGCTATGGCTATTCAGAAATACTTTAAGTGCAGGGGTTTTTATAAATACAAAGGAATGGACACCATTAAATATTAAATATGATGTCCATTAAACATGACATCCAATGAGGAATAGACACCATTAAATATATTGTCAAGAAGTTACAGAGTGCCAACAACCAGCCAGAAAAAAATTAAGCAGAAGTTGTAATGACATATATACCTATACATTAGCTGTTTATTGTTTTTCTGTTATTAGACTTTGTAGAAATTCATTAATAAATTACACTGATTATGTATTTAGCAAAAACTTATATAGAACTCAGAAACTATATCTGAGCACTTTAAAGAACTTTCTGGTCAAACAACAGAAGAATCTTAGAATCTTGCTAAGACTCTTAAAAGGCATTTAATTATGAAGACCTGTAATTGAGTCCTAAATAGCAAATCTGTTTCAAGATTCTAGCCATAACTTTGTCTTTCATTGACTTACACTTTTCCTCCATATTCCTAAATTCTTATTGAGATATTTTTTCTTAACTCGAAAATATATGTATGGTATATGATCTTAAGTCTGTCTTTATTTTTCAACTACTAGAATACAAATGTATTTCCTTCAGGGTAGTTGCTCATTACCATTTCAAGGTCCCCTGAACATGGATACTATCTTTCAAAATTTGTTATTTTACTTCTTTCCCCAGTGTGTATACCAAGAGTGCATTTTAATGTTTCGGGTCTGTTATGAACTATCCCTCCTTATTACAGTCATCTACAGAGCCAGAGAACATCTACATGTATTTCTTGAACTTTGACATCTAGTTCATTGTAAATTAACTGAGTTTTTCGATAGCCTGACTTCAAATTCTTCTCCAAAGTTCTTGCCCCCAGCCCACGTTAGCCACCCACTTCAACCATCTTTGCCCATGTCAATAAATGTGAAATTGCAAACATCCTGTGTCATTTCTTCATCTCTTTACCTTCTAGCCGCTCCGTTAGCCTAACATTCTGATTTTCTAACTCTCATCAGTCTGCTACCGCCTCTGGCCACACCCTCCTTATTTCTTTAGCTTTACTGCACACTGGCTTTTCTTTCTGCTTCTTTTTATTTCTTTTCATTGAAGCATCGCTGATTTACAGTGCAGTGCTATTTTCAGGAGTACAGCAAAGTGATTTGGATGTATATACGTTCTCTCTCAGATTCTTTTACCTTGTAGGTTATTGAAAAACACTGATAATAGTTCTCTGTGCTCTGTAGCAAGCCCTTGCTGGCTATGTCTTATATATAGTAACACATGAATGCTCATCTCAAATTCCTACTTCAATCCTCCCTGCACTGTGTACATTTTGGTGACCATAGGTTTGTTTTCTACGACTCTGGGTCTACTTCCGCTTTGTGTATAAGTTCATTTGTGTACACACACACACACACACACACACACAGACTCCGCCTTCGGCTCCCCAGGTGGTGCAGTGGTCAGGAATTTGCCTGCCAATGCAGTAGATGAAAGACGTGGGCTGATCCCTGGGCCCTGGGTCAAGGAGATCCTCTGGAGTAGGGAACAGCAACCCACTCCAGTATTCGTGTCTGGAAAATTTTGTGAGNAAGCCCTTGCTGGCTATGTTTTATATATAGTAACACATGAATGCTCATCTCAAAGTCCTACTTCAATCCTCCCTGCACTGTGTACATTTTGGTAACCATAGGTTTGTTTTCTACGACTCTGGGTCTACTTCCGCTTTGTGTATAAGTTCATTTGTGTACACACACACACACACACACACACACACACACAGATTCCGCCTTCGGCTCCCCAGGTGGTGCAGTGGTCAGGAATTTGCCTGCCAATGCAGTAGATGAAAGACGTGGGCTGATCCCTGGGCCCTGGGTCAAGGAGATCCTCTGGAGTAGGGAACAGCAACCCACTCCAGTATTCTTGTCTGGAAAATTTTGTGAGCAGAGAAGCCTGGAGGGCTACAGTCCATGGGGTCACAAAAAATTGGACATGACCAAGCACACACACACACACACACACACAAGATATCTTATGATGTTTGTCTTATTCTGTCTGGCTTACTTCACTTTGTACCCTAATCTCTAGGTCCATTCATGTTGCTGAAAATGGCGTTCTAACTGCTCCCCCTTCAACCACAAACACACACCCAACATGCGTCTTCATTTCCCTCTTTATCTAGGCTATGACACATTGTCCATGATCATAATCATTCCCTGGTCGACCTCTTACCCTTCCTTATCCCTCACTCCTTCTGTCCTTTAAATACAAATATACCAAACTTTGTTCAGTTCAACTCTTGACCTATTCTGCCCCTTTAAATAAGTAGCTTAACAACACGAGAGAAAAAGTTTAACCACATGCTTCCCAAGATTTCTGCATAGTTCCCTAGTTCATTCAGTCCCTGTCTGGCCTCCATAATTCTTTTGTATTTCTCCCTTCTTATTATATCCCTTTTTCAGTCGTTCTTGAAATCACTGCAGTTACGTATTCAGAAAGTATGTCCTTACCAAAGTCACAGGTGACTTCCAAGTGTCCAGGCCCACTGATTACCTTGTTGACCTATCAGAAGCATGTGACAGTTAATCATGTTCTACTTCATGAAGTAAATACTTGGCTTCCTTAGCTTGCGAAACATCATCACTGGCTGACCTTTCTCAGCTATGTTTCCTGTCTCTCTGGTGTATTCATGTTGCGCTGCCACGGCACTCAATCGTTACAGCTGCCCCCATCTCAACATTTCTTATTACCCGATTATGGCTTGATATACCAACAGTGTGTTAACAGTCCTAAACATGTTCCTCTAGCCAGACATTTACGCTGAAATCCTGACATATCTGTACAACTCCCTATGCATTCTCTCTTGTATGTCTAATTTTTAAACTTAACATCTCCAAAATCAATTTCTCCTCTCCACCCAAAGCTACTCATATCTTCATCCCTGTGAAGAATCAATAGAATCTCTCATTCAGCTTTAAAAGTATAAGCATCATTCTCTACTGTCTTCCTTGCATACTAACACAGAAGACATGGCAAATTAAGCCAAACTTATCTTCAAAGTACACTGTCTACCACTGCATTCTGAGACACCATCATTTAATATAATTATTCTAATCATCTCTTGATTGTTCTTTCTGCTCTCATTCTTAGCCTTGTAGATTGTTCTCCTCTGCCAGCCAAGGTGATCTTCTCAATATTTAAATTAGATAATATAATTTCTGAGCTCTGGCTACTTAAATGAATTCACATGTTAATACAGTAAAAGGCAACATCAGTATAAAGGATTAGACAGCCTGCAGAATTTGATTTTTTCTACTACTCTTACCTCATTATCTATTAAATTATGCTGCCTTTCTCTTCTCCAGCTACAAGAGACTGTTTATGTTTCTCTAACATCCCAAGCATATTTCGCATCCTGGCCTTTGAACTCACTCTTTTTCTTTCTGGAATGTGATTATTATAGATATTCACTTCTCTTGTTTTCTCAATTGTTTTAACTCTTTCTGTGCACATGATGTTTCTCTGTGTATACAAGTGTTTTGCTATCTATATGCACTCACCAGAATGTATAACAGTTTTCATAATTTCTGATACATAATATACATTTAATAAATGTATATTGAATAAATGGATAAATCAGAATTTAAAAACTAAAACTCCTTGGATTTCGGTGTTGGTATTTGGGCTTCCTGCTATTTTATGTCATTTTTACTTCCCTAAAGGGATCTGGTTTGGCTACCCTTATGGAAGATCTGTAAATTCCTGAGCAAAAATCTAGGCTTTAGGACAATATACGAAGAACTCTATCCTGAATCAAGCCTCATGTCCACTGATCTAGCCAGGTCATCCTATGACACTTAAAGGTAGAATTAATTTAAAGCACAATCATATCTTCCTTTTACTTTGGCTTTCAGTTCGGTTCAGTTGCTCAGTCGTGTCTGACTCTTTGCAACCCCATGAGCTGCAGCACAGCAGGCCTCCCTGTCCATCACCAACTGCCGGAGCGTCCTCAGACTCAAGTCCATTGAGTAGGTGATGTCATCCAACCATCTCATCCTCTGTTATCCCCCTCTCCTCCTGCCTTTGATCTTTCCCAGAGTCAGAGTCTTTTCAAATGAGTCGGTTCTTCTCATCAGGTGGCCAAAGTACTGGAGTTTCAGCTTCAACATCAGTCCTTCCAATGAATATTGAGGACTGATTTCCTTCAGAATGGACTGGTTGGATCTCCTTGCAGTCCAAGGGACTTTCAAGAGTCTTCTCCAACACCACAGTTGAAAAGCATCAGTTCTTTGGCTCTCAGCTTTCTTTGTAGTCCTGCTCTCATATCCATAGATGACTACTGGAAAAACCATAGCTTTGACCAGATGGACTTTGGTTGGCAAAGTAATGTCTGCTTTTAATATGCCATTTAGGTTGTTCATAACTTTTCTTCCAAGGAGCAAACAAAGGTCTTTTAATTTCATGGCTGCAGTCACCATCTGCAGTGATTTTGGAGCCCAAAAATTTTAAATATGTCACTGTTTCCCCATATATTGGCCATGAAGTGGTGGGACCACATGCCATGATCTTAGTTTTCTGAATATTGAGTTTTAAACCAACTTTTTCACTCTCCTCTTTCACTTTCATCAAGAAGTTCTTTAGTTCTTCTTCTCTTTCTGCCATAAGGATGGTGTCATCTTCATATCTGTGGTTATTAATATTAATGTTAATATTTCTCCCAGCGATCTTGATTCCAGTTTGTGCTTCATCCAGCCTAGCATTTCTCTTGATGTCCTCTGCCTATAAGTCAGCCTATAAGTTAAGTAAGCAGGGTGACAATGTACAGCCTTGACATACTCCTTTTCCTATTTGGAAATCAGTCTGTTGTTCCATGTCCAATTCTAACTGCTGTTTCCTGACTTGTATACAGGTTTCTCAAGAGGCTGGTTGGGTGGTCTGATATTCCTATCTCTTGAAGGATTTTCCACAGTTTGTTGTGATCCACACGTTCAAAGGCTTTGGCATAGTCAATAAAGCAGAAATAGATGTTTTTTTCTGGAACTCTCTTTCTTTTTTGATGATCCACCAAATTTTGGCAATTCGATCTCTGGTTCCTCTGACTTTTCTAAATCCAGCTTGAACATCTGGAAGTTCATGGCTCAGATATTGCTGAAGCCTGACTTGGAGAATTTTGAGCATTACTTTGCTAGCCTGTGAGATGAGTGCAATTGTTCAGTAATTTGAACATTCTTTGGCATTGTCTTTCTTAGGGATTTGAATGAAAACTGACCTTTTCCAGTCCTGTGGCCCCTGTTGAGTTTTTCAAATTTGCTGGTATATTGAGTGCAGCGCTTTCACAGCATCATATTTTAGGATTTGAAATAGCTCAACTGGAATTCCATCACCTGCACTAGCTTGGTATGTAGTGATGTTTCCTAAGACCCACCTGACTTCACATTCCAGGATGTCTGGCTCTAGGTGAGTGAACCACCTAGTGAACACACGGGCGTGGTTATCTGAGTCAGGAGACTTTTTTGTACAGTTCTTCTGTGTATTCTTGCCGCCTTCTCTTAATATCTTCTGCTTCTCTTAGGTCCATACCATTTCTTTCCTTTATTGTGCCCATCTTTGCATGAAAAGGAATGAAATACAAAAAGGAAAATGGTTGTCTGAGGAGGCCTTACAAATAGCTGAAAAAGAAAGAGAAGCTAAAGGCAAAGGAGAAAAGGAAAAATATACCCATTTGAATGCAGAGTTCCAAAGAATAGCAAGGAGAGATAAGAAAGATTTCCTCAGTGATCAGTGCAAAGAAATAGAGGAAAACAATGGAATGGGGAAGACTAGAGATCTCGTCAAGAAAATTAGAGATACCAAGGGAACATTTCATGCAAAGATGGGCTCAATAAAGGACAGAAATGGTATGGACCTGACAGAAGCAAAAGATATTAAGAAGAGGTGGCAAGAATACAAAGAACTGTATAAATAAGAGCTTCACGACCCAGATAATCACAACAGTGTGATCAGTCACCTTGAGCCAGACATCTTGGAATGTGAAGTCAAATGGACCTTAGGAAGCTTCACAACAAACAGTTCTAGTGGAGGTGATGGAATTCCAGTTGAGCTGTTTCAAATCCTGAAAGATGATGCTGTGAAAGTGCTGCACTCAATATGCCAGCACATTTGGAAAACTCAGCAGTGGCCACAGGACTGGAAAAGGTCAGTTTTCATTCCAGTCCCCAAGAAAGGCAATGCCAAAAATGCTCAAACTACTGCACAAGTGCACTCATCTCACAGGCTAGCAAAGTAATTCTTAAAATTCTCCAAGCCAGGCTTCAGCAGTATGTGAACCATGAAATTCCAGGTGTTCAAGCTGGATTCAGTAAAGGCAAAGCAACTATAAATCAAATTGCCAACATCCATTAGATCATGGATAAATCGAGAGAGCTCCAGGAAAACATGCCATGCTCAGTAAATCTTTGATCCAATTTTCTGTTGATGCTTGTGTTGGTAGTGGGCGGAGGGGGTGGGGGGGGCGGTGTGTGTGCTGTTTTTTCTCCCTGTTTTTTGACCATATGCCAAACTATGGTGGAGGTAATGAGGATAATGGTGACCTCCTTCAAAAGATCCCATGCATACGTTGTCATACTCACTGCCCCCAACCCTGCAACCAGGCCACCACTGACCCACACTTCCACTGGAGGATCCAGAACACGGGCAAGTCTGGGTCAGTCTCCTGTGGGGTCACTGCTCCTTTCTCCTGGGCCCTGGTGCACACAAGGTTCTGTTTGTGCCCTCCAAGAGTCTGTTTCCCAGTCCTGTGTAAGTTTTGGCAGCTCTGTGGTGGGTTAACGGTGGCCTCCTCCACACCCGGGTCTGCAGAACCCAGAGCCACTGCCCCTGCTGACCCACGCCTCCTCAGGAGATGCTCAGACACGGTTCTGGCCCGGTCTCTGTAGGGCCTCTGGGTCCTGGTGCGCGCAAGACTTATTTGAGCCCTCTGAGTGTCTCTGGTGGGTATCGAGTTTGATTCTAAATATGATTTCACTCCTCCTACCATCGTGCTGGGGCTTCTCCTTTGTCCTTCGACATGGGGTGTCTTGTTTTTGGTGGGATTCAACCTTATCCTATTGATGGTTGTTTAGCAGCGAGTTGTAATTTTGGCGTTCTCATAGGAGAAGAAGGTAATATATAAATACATTAATGGAGGGATAACTTATTTTTCTTTCAAATACATTTTCTCTATCACTCCATCAAGGGCCTATTCCACGTCTATTTCTACATGTGGATTTGATTTTAAAGTTTATGAATGTCAACATCTTGGCTTAATTATGTAACTCTTGCTCTAGACATTTAGAATATAATGAACAAATATCAATCAATCTTTGCTGAAAGAACTTATTGCTGTAAAATAAGTGAATTGCAAAATTAGGATACAAGATAATTGCAGCATTATCTTTTTAATTTTGTTCTAATAGCTTCTATGAAAATCTAATACAATTTCTGGCAAAGCAGAATTTTTATTCTGTAAAAATTAATTCTAGACTTAAAAGTCATATATGCTTGAATTTTNTGTACTACCTTACAAAATAGAAAAAAAAAAAAAAGTAGAATGGTGCCAGTACCTGATTAAATCACACACAACAGTCGTAGAGAAATCATTAATAGTAATACTGAATTGCATTTCTACTTGGAAAAAATTAAGTATATATACAGTCAATTTCAGATGTATCAGAACTATATTTTGAAGAGTTTAGAATAAACTACAGGAAAATGACTTTGCAATTCATGGAGCAGCAGATTTTCTCAGCCAAGGTTTAAATATCAAGTCATAAAAATGTGATAAAAATTAAAACAGTGAAAACTGTATCAGTTGTTCATATGTGCATAGCCAACAAGTTCAAACTGTAGTGTAATATACAGATGCAAGCACTTACTATTACTCAAGATTTTGTGGTTCTCTCATCGTTCTGCTGATCTGAGCCAGGTTAGACAGACTGGCACACCCATAGCAGCATCGCTGGTGGGCTGGCCCTTTCACTGTCAAGACACGGGGTGACTGTTGGATGAAGTGACAAGGAGAACTGGACACCTGTTTCACCTCACCCGTTAGGGGAGTCTAGGCTTCTTCACAGCAAAGTGGCAGCAGGTTTCAGGAATAATAACCTTCAGTGTGTGGGGCTTCTTAGAGCTCAGGGTCAAAACTGACACATCGTCTTTTTATTTTGCTCTGTATACCAAAGTAAGTTATGCAGTGAAACCCAAATTAATAAAAAAGAACATATACTGCTGTTGTTATTGGAGAAGCTTCAAGTTAGATTGCAATGCATGTAAATAGAGAAAGCGGCGAGGAATCGGGGCCATTTTTTTTGTCAGCAATTTATTACAATAGCATGTGCAATGTTATGCCAAACAAAAGATTCATATCTCTAATATAAATTGAATTCCCAAAGAAGAAAAAGTAATATATTGTAATGAGAAGAATAGAAACATGCAATTTATATAAGAGTAGATATAGGTGAATAATAATCTGAACATTTTTCAAAATTATTAAAAGTTGGTGAAATGCAAATTGAGGAATAATAAGCTTAACTTTGAAATGGGCGAAAACAAACAATCTAGCAAATGAAAGCCCAATAATCATGAGAAAGTTGAAAAAGCAGGGATTGTATACATGTGATTACTATAATAGTGGGAATATAAACAAGTAAAAAAAAAAACTCTTGGAAAAAAATTGATATACCTTAAAATGCAAAACTATTGTTTTCTAAGAGTCCTTTTTTGAATATTTATTCATAGGCATTATCCATAAGAAAAAAATATAGTCAAATAGAATATTATAAAAGGTAGAACTCCAGTCCATCAAATAATATAACTGAAAGAGTATATAATGAATCATCTATGATATTGGTCTTTCTCTACAAAGCAGGAACTAACACAACATTGTCAATCAACTAAACGCCACTAAAACTGATTATATAAAAAGAATATACAATGGAAGCTACAAAGTCACATAATGGGAGGATTTTGCACCAAAATGAACAGAAATATCTCAGGCCTGAATAATATCTTTGAAAATATCTAAAATCAATAGTACCCCAATAGAATAAAAAATGAAAGTCTTAAGCAGACATGTAGAATCATAAGATATCCTAATGGGATAATCATCATTATTCTCATTAAGATCATTGCATTAAGAAAATGCAAATTGAAAGCCTCAGTATAATACCAAACTACTTACCATCCTTAATGACTAATAGAGAAAGAAAGGAATGGAAATAGAAATTAATAAGTGTTGGATAAAATGTAAAACAACAGGAATTCTCATATATTGCTATATATACTATATATTTGTTTAATCACTTGTAAAACAGAGATTCTCTATTATACTTAGAAACATGTATTCCCCAAACTTAGCAATTCTATTCCTAAGTGAAAGTGTTAGTTGCTCAGTCATTTCCTGCTCTTTGGCACCCCAGGGAATTTAGCCCACCAGGCTCCTCTGGCAAGAATTACAATCCAGGCAAGAAAATGGGTAGCCATTTTCTTCTCCAGGGGATCTTCCCAACCCAGCGATTAAACCCAGGTCTCCTCCCCTGCAGACATATTCTTTACCACCAGGGAAACCCAATTCTATTTCCAAGTACATTCTAAAAAATTGCATAGAATTGCAATTAAGGCAAAATTTCAATAAGGTACATAAAAGCATTATTATAACAGACACAAACTGGAAACAACCCACGTTTCATAGCCAGAAAAATGCTTAAAGAATGTGTGGTGTCCTCCTAAAATATAATATCATGCATAACTTAAAAACATGGGGAAAATATAATAGCAAAAATGGTTAAAATGACACACACTTTGTAAAATGTATTTTACAAAAAAAAATGAGAGGAATAGGTAAACTTCTTTAAAAGCAAACTTATATGGCAAAACCATTAGAAAAAGAATAAAAGCAGTAACAACACAAATTAAGATAAAGAGTATTTTGCCAAAGAGATAGATGATTGGAAAAAAATATGACAGGGTCTTTAGTGTTCTTAGAGATGTTCTTTTGTGGTACGCTTACTCAACTGTTTACTTGGAGCTAACTGTGAAGAAGGCTGAGCGCCAAAGAATTGATGCTTTTGAACTGTGGTGTTGGAGAAGACTCTTGAGAGTCCCTTGGACTGCATGGAGGTCCAACCAGTCCATTCTAAACGAAATCAGTCCTGGGTATTCTTTGGAAGGAAGGATGCTAAAGCTGAAGCTCCAGTACTTTGGCCACCTCATGCGAAGAGCTGACTCACTGGAAAAGACTCTGATGCTGGGAGGGATTGGAGGCAGGAGGAGAAGGGGATGACAGAGGATGAGATGGCTGGATGGCATCACGGACTTAATGGACGTGAGTCTGAGTGAACTCCGGGAGATGGTGATGGACAGGGAGGCCTGGCGTGCTGCGATTCATGGGGTCGCAAAGAGTCATCGGACACGACTGAGCGACTTCACTTTCATTCTTATGAATACATATTATTTTCACATTTTTAGGATTACAAAACACACCTTGACATTTTATTTTCTAAAAATATTCTATTGAAAAATCAAAATTAATACTCCAGGATTAAAGAAGAATACCATATGAAAACAAATAATGTTATTATATATATTCAATAATTGGAAGAAGCTTAGTTCTTTACACTTTTAAAATAACATCTTTGGTTCTTAAGGCTTCTGTCTACTCAAATGCTATGAAGATGTCCCTTACTGTTTTGAAGGCATGTATATTCGGTGCACTTATTTTATATAAAAGGAAATTGAGTTTCAGTTTTGCTATGTGATTTCATTTAGAATACACAGGGCCTGGTCAATAGCTACGAGAAAAGAGTAAAGTTCTTTACTTCCAAGTCAGTGTTCTCACTAACACACCAGCTCTCCATCATGTAGCTATATCCAAGCTGTGGTATCTTCTGCATGTTAACACTTTTGATGCCCCAAGAAAATCTTGAGCTACAATTAACCTCTTCATGCTTTCTAGAGATTTTGATAAATAAACATGGTGGTTTGGAAAAGTGTAGACTTCAAAGATTTGGTACTATATAGCAAAGTGACATCTAATCCAATAAGAAAGCTTTGATAAAAAGAAAAAAAGACAATTTTGGCAGCTCTGGGAATAAAAATGAAAGTATCACATTTCTAGAAGAAATCATTTTGGGCAGAACACACATTTCAATAAATGTAATGGACCTCATTGGACAACCTTGTAAGTTTTCTATGTGTGTATATTTTCCTTTCTGTGAAGAAGGAAATCTTGTAATTGCAGAAGAAAATTTGAAACCATGCTATTTTGAGTAATGTACTGAGTAGGTCCACTAGAAATAAAGGTGATATTAACAAGGATACCACTACAAGGTCAACACTGTCCAGATGCCGAAACCAGACAAGAGTGCTATAATAAAAGAATACTACAGGTGAATATCCTTCAGTTCAGTTCAGTTCAATTCAGTCGCTCAGTCATGTCTGACTCTTTGCGACCCCATGAATCGCGGTACGCCAGGCCTCCCTGTCCATCACCAACTCCCAGAATTCACTCAGACTCACGTCAATTGAGTCAGTGATGCCATCCAGCCATCTCATCCTCTGCCGTCCCCTTCTCCTCCTGCCCCTAATCCCTCCCAGCATCAGAATCTTTTTCAGTGAGTCAACTCTTCACATCAGGTGACCAAAGTACTGGAGTTTCAGCTTTAGCATCATTCTTTCCGAAGAATACCCAGGACTGATCTCCTTTAGAATGGACTGGTTGGACCTCCATGCAGTCCAAGGGACTCTCAAGAGTCTTCTCCAACACCACAGTTCAAAAGCATCAATTCTTCGGCACTCAGCTTTCTTCACAGTCCAACTCTCACATCCATACGTGACCACAGGAAAAACCATAGCCTTGACTAGATGGACGTTTGTTGGCAAAGCAATGTCTCTTCTTTTGAATATGCTATCTAGGTTGGTCATAACTTTCCTTCCAAGGAGTAAGCGTCTTTTAATTTCATGGCTGCAGTCACCATCTGCAGTGATTTTGGAGCCCAAAAAAATAAAGTCTGATACTGTTTCCACTGTTTCCCCACCTATTTTGCTTGAAGTGATGGGACCAGATGCCGTGATCTTCGTTTTCTGAATGTTGAGCTTTAAGCCAACTTTTTCACTCTCCTCTTTCACTTTCATCAAGAGGCCTTTTAGTTCCTCTTCACTTTCTGCCATAAAGGTGGTGTCATCTGCATATCTGAGGTATTGATATTCCTCCTGGCAATCTTGATTCCAGCTTGTGCTTCTTCCAGCCCAGCATTTCTCATGATGTACTCTACACAGTAGTTGAATAAGTAGGGTGACAATATACAGCCTTGACGTACTCCTTTTCCTGTTTGGAACCAATCTGTTGTTCCATGTCCAGTTCTAACTGTTGCTTTATGACCCGCATACAGGTTTCTCAGGAGGCAGGCCAGGTGGTCTGGTATTCATTCTCATCTCTTTCAGAATTTTCCACAGTTTATTGTGATCCACACAGTCAAAGGCTTTGGCATAGTCAATAAAGCAGAGGTAGATGTTTTTCTGGAACTCTCTTGCTTTTTCCATGATCTAGCAGATGTTGGCAATTTGATCTCTGGTTCCTCTGCCTTTTCTAAAACCAGCTTGAACATCTGGAAGTTCATGGTTCATGTATCACTGAAGCTTGGCATAAATGCAGATATCAAAATATTAGCAAACCAAATTCAGCAGTACGTTGAAAAAAATCATGCACGGTGCTCTAATGGGATTTATCCAGGGGTGCAAGTATGACTTTATATTTGCATCAATGTGATGGATGCAAATATACCCTCCACTAATAAGATGGAGGGTAAAAATAATATGGTTGGGACTTCCCGGATGGTTCAGTGGTTAAGAAGCTGTCCTGCAATCCAGCGGCTTCAGGTTTGCTCTCTAGCCCGGGAACTAAGATCCCACATGCCACAGGGCAGCTAAGCCCAGGCAGCAGGAAAAGAACCCACGCGATGAGGCTCTCACGGCTCTAACTGAGACCAGATGCAGCCAAACAAACAAACACATATTTTAAAAGTAATGTGGTTATGTCAATAGATGTTGGAAAATCTTTTGAAGTTTTTCAACTTTCATTCATGATAAAAAAACAAAACAAAAAAAAACCCTCTATAGCCTACGGATTTCTGCTCAATATTCTGTAACAATCTAACTGAGAAAATAATTTGAAAAAAATAGCTAGAAGTATATGTAGCTATATACTATATACATTCAAGTATATGTGGCTATATTACATATACTATTGTTTTCCTCTTTTTTCTTTGCACTGATCACTGAGGAAGGCTTTCCTATCTCTCCTTGCTATTCTTTGGAACTGTGTTTTCAGATGGGTATATCTTTCCTTTTCTTGTTTGCCTTTCACTATTCTTTTCTTAGCTATTTGTAAGGCCTCCTCAGACAACCATTTTGGATTTTTGCATTTCTTTTTCTTGCGGAAGGTTTGGACCACTGCCACCTGAAGAGCCTCATGATGAAGGTGAAAGAGGAGAGTGAAAGACTGACTCCAAGCTCGACATTCAAAAAAAAGAAGATCATGACATTTGGCCCCATCACTTCATGGCAAATAGAGGGGAAAACAATGGAAACAGTGACAGACTTTATTTTTGTGGACTCCGCAATCACTACAGATGGCGACTGCAGTCATGAAATTAAAATGCACTTGCTCCTTGGAAGAAAAGCTTTGGCAAATCTAAAAGTATATATTTATATTTAAAAGGAGAGACATCACTTGGCCGAAAAAGTTCTGTCTAGTTAAATCTATGATTTTTCCAGTACTCATGTATGGATGTGAGAGTTGTACTATAAAGAAGGCTGAGCATCAAAGAATCAATGCTTTTGAACTGTGGTGTTGGAGAAGACTCTTGAGAGTCCCTTGGACTGCAAGGAGATCCAACCAGTCCATCATAAAGGAAATCAGTCCTGAATATTCATTGGAAGAACTGATCCTACGGAAGCTCCAATACTTTGGCCTCCTGATGTGAAGAACTGACTCATTAGAAGAGACCCTGATGCTGGGAAAGATCGAGAAGGGGACAACAGACAATGAGATGGCCATGTGGCATCACCAACCCAATGGACATGAGTTTGAACAAGCTCTGGGAGACGTTGAAGGACAGGGAAGCCTGGTGTGCTGAAGTCCATGTGGTCTCAAAAAGTTGGACATGACTGAGTGACTGAGCAACAAGAAGTATATGTATGACAATCACTTTTCTTACCTCAGAAGCTAACACGTTTTTAATCAGCTATACTCCATTATATCATTACTATAGAGGGGCCATACCTCAATATAATAAAAACCCTTATGTGGAAAGTCCACAGATAATATACAAGTAGCAAAAACTGAAAGCATTTTCTCTGAGGAAAGAATGTTACCTCTCACCATTTGTATTTAACATAGTACTGAAAGTCCTAGCTAGAGCACTGGGCATGAAAAATCAATCAATAAATAAAAGGCATCCAAAGCAGAAGGAAAAAGTAAAATTTTCTTCATTTGCAGATAACTTTAAAGTATATATAAAAACTCTAAAGATTGCATCAAAAAGCTGTTAGAACTAATCAACAAAGTTAGTAAAGTTGCAGGATGAAAAATCCACATGGAAAATATTGCATGTTTATATACTACAAGCTATCAGGAAAATAAATTAAGGAAATTATATTTGTATTTTCATAAAATAAGATTACATCTAGGAGTAAATTTAACCAAAAAGGATAAGGATTTGTACACTGAAAACTTTAAGACACTGATAAAACTAAAGATACAAATGGAAGAATATTCTGTGCTTATGGACAGGAAGAATCAATATTGTTAAAAAGTTCAGGTTACCCAAAGCGATCTGTAGATTCAACACAATCCCTATTAAAACAGCAATGAGAATTTACAGAAAAATAGGAAAGAAAATCCTAAAAATTTTCTGAAACTGTAAAAGACCTCAAGGAGCCAAAGCAATCTTAAGAAAGAAGAAGAAAGCTAGAGGCACCACACTTCCTGACTTCACACTGTATTACACAACGTAGTATCAGACTGGCATAAAAAGAGATATATTAATTAACAGACTAGAACAGATGGCCAGACATTAACTCATGCATGCATAGTAGACCCTTGCACAACACCAGTTTCAACTATGTGAGTCCACTTACACATAGTTATTTTCAGTAAACACATGCTCCAGTAATACAATAATCTAAGTTTGGCTGAATCCACAAATGCAGAACTGTAGATACAGAGGGTTGAATGTAAAGGTCTATGTAGAATTTTGAATTCTGGAGGGGTGGTGGTGGTGTCAGCTTCCCATCTCCCGCACTGCTTAAAGGTAAACTGTGTACACACACACACACACACATATACACACAACAATAACATATAGCCATACAAAGAAGGAAACCATGACATTTGTGACATAATAGATAGACTTTGAGGTCATTAGAAAGAAAAGTGAAAGTGAAGTCACTCAGTCTTGTCTGCCTCTTTGAGATCTCATGGACTCTAGCCTCAAAGCCTTCTCCATTCATAGGATTCTCCAGAAAAGAGTAACACCAAAGAAGAGTTAACACCAATTCTTCTTAAACTGCTCCAAAAATTTAATGTAGCCAGAATACTACCAAACTAGTTTTAAGAAGACATAACCACCCTTGTACCTAAACCAGACAAATAGGTCACAATAATGGACCTCTATAGTCTATGTGGTCACAAAGAGTTGGACATGGCTTAACAACTAAACAGCAAAAACAACAGGCATGTATCTCTGATGTACAGATGTGCAAATTTCTCAGTGAAATACTAGAAAAATAAATTCAACAATATAAAAAAAAAAAAATGTACACCAAGATAAGATGAGACTTATCTCAGAAACAAGAATGGATTTAAGGCATGCACATCAACCAATGTGATACACTACACTAAAACAATGAAATATAAAAACCACATAATTATCTCATCAGATGCAGGCAAAAACATTTGACAAAGTTCAACATCCATTTATGATGATAAAAATGAGAAAAATAAAATGGATAAGAATGGAAGTTGTCTCAACATAACTAAGACCAACTATGAAGTTGTTTTCAGTAGGTAAGTCATGTCTGACTCTTTGTGACCCCGTGAACTGCAGCACACCAGCCTTCCCTGTCCTTAACTATGTCGTAGAGCTTGCTCAAACTCATGTCTGTTGAGTCAGAGATGCCATCCAACCACCTCATCCTCCACAGCTCACTTCTCCTCTTGCCCTCAAACTTCCCCAGAGTCAGGGTTTTTTCCAGCGAGTAGGGTTTTCATAACAGGTGGCTAAACCATTGGAGTTTCAGCTTCAGCATTAGTCTTTGAAGAGCATATTCAGGACTGATTTCTTTTCAAATTAACTGGTTGGGTCTCCTTTCAGTCCAAGGGACTCTCAAGAGTCTTTTTCAACACCACAGTTCAAAAGCATCAGTTCTTCAGCACTCAGCTTTCTTTATGGTCCAACTCTTACATGACCACTGAAAAAATCACAGATATGACTCTATGGACATTTGTTGGCAAAGTAATGCCTCTGCTTTTTAATACACTGTCTAGGTTTGTCATAGCTACTCTTCCAAGGAGCAAGAGTCTTTTAATTTCATGGCTGCAATCACATCCACATTGATTTTGGAGTCCACGAAAATGAAATCTGACATTGTTTCATATTTCCCCTGCCTATCTGCCAAGAAATGATAGGAAGGGATGTCACAATCTTTGTTTTTTGAATGCTGAGTTTTAAACCAGCTTTTTTCACTTTTCTCTTTCACCTTCATTGAGAACCTATTTATTTCCTCTTCACTTTCTGCCAAAAAGTGGCATCATCTCCACATCTGAGGTTGTTGATGTTTCTCCTGACAATCTTGATTCCAGCTTGTGAGTCATCCAGCCCGGCATTTCATATAATGCACTCTTCATATAGGTTAAATAAGCCAGGCTACAATATGCAGACTTCATGTACCCCTTTCCCAATTTTGAAACAGTCTGCTGTTCCATGCACAGCTCTAACTGTTGTTTCTTGTCCTGCATAAAGGTTTCTCAGGATGTAGGTGATGTGGTCTGGGATTCCCATCTCTTTAAGAATATCCCACAGTCTGTTGTGATCCACACAATCAAAGGCTTTACTGTAATCAGTGAAGCAGAAGTAGACGTTTCTTGGAATTGCCTTGCTTTTTCTATGACCCAGTGTGTGTTGGCAATTCGATTTCTGGTTCCTCTGGATTTTCTAAATCCAGCTTGTACATCTGGAAATTCTGGGTTCACATACTATTGAAGCCTAGCTTGTAGAATTTTGAGCATAGACTTGCTAGCATGTGAAGTGAATGCAATTGTATGTTAATTTGAACATGCTTTGGCATTGCTTTTCTTTGGGTTTGCAATGAAAACTGAACTTTTTCGGTCCTGTGACCACTGCTGATTTTTCCTAATTTGCTTGCATAATAAGTGTAGTACTTTAACAGCAACATCTTTTAGGATTTGAAATAGCTCAGCTGGAATTCCATCGTCTCCACTAGATTTGCTCATAGTAATACTTCTGAAGGCCCACTTGATTTCATACTTCAGGATATCTGGCTCCAGGTAAGTGACCACACCATGATGGTTATCTGGCTCATTAAAGAGTTTTTTTGTACAGTTCTCAGGTGTACAACCTGGTCAACAAAATAGTCCAAAATGCAGTACTTGGTTGTAATTTCAAAAATGAGAGAAGGACCTTAGTTTGTTTCCAAGGCAAACCATTCAACATCACAGTAATCCAAGTCTATGCCACAAGCACCAACGCTGAAGACGCCACAGTTGAACAATGCTATGAAAACCTGCAAGATCTCCTAGAACTAACACCAATAAAATATATTCTTTTCATCATAAGGGACTGCAAGGCAAAAGCAGGAAGTCAAGAGATACCTGGAGTAGCAGGCAAGTTTGGCCTTGGAGTACAGAATGAAGGCAAGGCAACAGTTAAGAGTTTTGACAAGAGAACACACTGGTCATAGCAAACATCCTCTTCCAACAACACGAGATGATACTACACACGGACATCAACAGATGGTCAATACCAAAATAGATTGATTGTATTTTTTTCAGTTGAAGATGGAGAAGCTCTATACAGTCAGCCAAAACAAGAGTGGGAGCTGACTCTGTCTCAGATCATGAACTCCTTATTGTCAAATTCAGATTTAAATTGAAGAAACTAGGGAAAACCACTAGGCCATTCAGGTATGACTTAAATCAAATCCCTATAGTTATTCAGTAGAAGTGACAAATAGAATGAAAGGATTAGACCTGATAGACAGAGTGCCTGAAGAACTATGGCCAGACTTCATGACATTGTACAGGAGGCAGGATGATCAAAAACATCCCCAAGAGAAAGAAATGCAAGAGGCAAAATGGCTGTCTGAGGAGGCCTTACAGATTGCTGAGATAAGAAGACAAACAAAAGGCAAAGGAGAAAGGGAAAGATATACCCAACTAAACGCAGAGTTCCAGAGAATAGCAAGGAGAGATACAAGTCTTTTTAAGGCAATGCAAAGAAATAGAGAACAGCAATAAAATGGGAAAGACTAGGGATCTCTTCGAGAAAACTGGAGATACCAAGGAAACATTTCATGCAAAGAAAATGCAAGGACATGCAAAGGACAAAGGCTATGAGGAGCCCACAGCTAAAATCATAATCAATAAGGAAATCTGAAAGCTTTCTTTATAAACTATAGAGCAAGGGAAGGATATCCATTCTCTCCACTTCCATCAAACATTGTATTGAAATTACTAACAAGAGCAATCAGAAAAGAAAAAGATATAAAAGGCACCAAATTGGAGGAAGAAATTTATCTCTTCAGAGGACACCATCTTGTGTGTAGAAAACCCTGAATATACCACAAAGAAACAAACAAATAAAAAAAGTCAGAACTAGTAAACGCACACTTACGTCAAAGGGCTTCCCTGGTGACTCAGACGGTAAATAAATTGCCTGTGATGTGGGAGATCCAGGTTTGGCCGCTGGTTTGGGAAGATCTCCTGGAGAAAGGAATGGTTATCTGCTCCAGTATTCTTGCCTGGAGAATTCCATGGAGAGAAGAGCCTGGCAGGTTACAGCCCATAGCGTTGCGAAGAGTCCGACACGACTGAGCGAGTAACTGCATTGGTTTACATCAAAAACAATCAATCTGAAAACTAAATAATGAAATTTTCAATTTATAAAGTATTAAAATGAAGAAAATGCTTAGGAATAAATTTAACCAAGGTAGTAAAAGATCTTAACTGGAAATCATGAAAAATTGATAAAAGCAATAGGAGATGCAAGTAGTCGGGGAAGATGGATTGCTCATTTACATTGGCTGGAGGAAGTAATACTGTTAAACTATCTATGCTCTCTAAAGACTGATCACTTCTCTACCAAAACTTACAATGACATTTTTAAAAGTAGAACAGACCATCCCAAAGTTTATATGAAACCACAACAGAGCTCTAGTAATCAAGTGATCTAGGGAAAGAAGAATGGAGACTGAGATATTATATACCTCAAGTCTCAATTTCAAATTACATTACAAAATAATAGCAATCAAAATAGTTTGCTACCGACAAAAAAGCAGATATGTAAACTAGTGAAACAAAATAGGAAGCCCAGAAGTAAACGAAAGCATATACAGTCTCTTAATTTTCAACACTGGTGGCAAGAGTACACAATGGGGAAAGGATGGCATCTCCAGTAATTTCACAAAGACATGCCTCCTGGTTTCCTCGCTTTTTTTCGTCTTTCCCACAAGTTCTTCCTTCCCTTTCCATATTTTGTACCAAGCAATATATGTTTTCTTATAATGATAATCACAAAATCGAAGGTTTTCAGGTATGGTCCTTCTTTTCATGATACGTAAGAATATGATGTTTAAATTCTTTATTTGATATGGAAGGACATTGACCATCTGGCCTCTTACTATATCTCCCTATCGCTCACACACTTATTTTTAGAATGATCAATTTTTCAGTCAAACTGAAAAACCTGAGTTGTCAGAAATTTTCCGTAGTTACATATTCCTTTGCCTGTTAGTTCATATCTGCTCTATGTTAACATCACCTTTTTCAATCCACCATCTTTTATCACAGTGAACTCCTATTTGTATGTCAAATTTCAGTCCATAAGCTATATATTTTGGACTTCTTTCCTTTCCTTCTCAGGAAAACTTAGGTTTCCCCTTCTTTGCATTCTATGTAGTAGGACTAGGTGAGACATCATTTCATGGTTGAATTTTTAACACATAAACAAATTATATGTTCAAAAATATTTTTTACACTGATGATAAAAAGTTTAAAATTATTATCTTATATTATGTCTAGAATCACGTGTTATTTGTTTTGTCATATCTTAGAATTAGGAATCATGTAAAATTT
>SJYQ01002688.1:290313-322546 GCA_006410935.1 Redunca redunca
ACATGGTCAAACTATTATTAAATTGTGTTTAGGTTTTTAAAAATATATATTATTTGTGTTCATGAATACCTTCAGGTAAACTGATGATATTACTAGTGAGAACGTATCTAGGAAAGAGACAGTCTTGTATAAAATGCAAAACTATACAACTTCTGCAAGATAACATAGGAAAAAACTTAGATGACCTTGGGAATGATGATGACTTTAGATACAACATCAAAGGCATGATCTGTGAAAGAAATAATAGACTTCATCAACATGAAGAAGTTCTGATCCCTGCGATACAATGTCAGGAGAATGAGACCAGCCACAGA
This sequence comes from Redunca redunca, assembly GCA_006410935.1. Classification (NCBI taxonomy): domain Eukaryota; kingdom Metazoa; phylum Chordata; class Mammalia; order Artiodactyla; family Bovidae; genus Redunca; species Redunca redunca. The sequence continues at coordinate 290,628 of SJYQ01002688.1, forward strand.
GTAAGAGAAAATACTTGCAAAATACACATCTGATACAGGACTGTTCCCCGAAATATACAAAAAAGTGGTTAAAATTCAAGAATAAGAAAAACAGACTACCTTATTAAGAAATGGACCTAAGACCTTACCATTCATCTCAGGAGACAAGCTAGGAAAATGAAAACTAAGGAAATGAATAGATGTTTCACATCATCTGTCATAAGGAAAACGTACATTAACACAATAACAAGTGCCACTACACACCTGTTAGGGCCGAAATCCAGATCACTGACAACACTGATCCGGCGACGACGTGGAGCAACGTGAACGTCGTTGCTGTGGGAATACAAGAAAGGTACAGACAGAAACGCTGGGAACCAGTTTTGTGGTTTCCCACAAAAGTAAACATCCTCTTATACATGGCACAGCAATTGCTCTCCCTGATGTTTATCCAGAGCATTGGAAAATTAAGCTCCACACAAAAACCTGCGCAAGAATTTTATAGCAGCTTTATTCATGTTTGCCAAAACTCAGAAGCAGACAAGATGTCCTTCAGTAGCTGAAGAGATTAATGAGAGTGATACATCCAATCAATTGAATATTAGTAGGGGCTGAAAAGAGATAAGCTATCAAGCCATGGGAAGTCCTGGGGAAAACTTGAAATGCGTATCACGAGGGGAAAGAGAAGTGAATCTGCAGATGCTGCGTACGGCGGAATGCCAGCTCTCTAAGGTTTAGGAAAGTCACAGCAAGAGAGACAGGAATGATCAGTGCTTGCCAAGAGCTGGTGGGGGCGGGGGGCGGTGAGAAGAGGGCAGGGCACAGGGGATTTGGGGGAAAGTTAAAATACTCTGCATGATACCGTAACTATTGAGGATACGTGTCATCATACGTTTTTTCCAAATCCATAGAATGTACAACACCAAGAGTGAACTCTTATGTAAACTATGGACTTTGAGTGATTAGTATGTCTCCGTACAAGTTCAACAACTGTCCTTATATATCCCACTCTAGTGGGACGTTGCTAAGTGGGGGACAATGCATGTATGGGGGAAGGGTGTATAAAGGAAAGCTCTATTTTCCTGTGAAGCTAAAACTGCTCTACAATTTTTTCTTAAACAGACAGTCTTGTGTCTTGTTAAATATACATCTTCAGTTACATTTTTAAATGTCTTTTAAGCATGCATATAAAATAGCAATGCCTTTCATAAAAGACTGACATTCAGTCTTTTGAAATTTAATATTACACCCACAGATTGATGTTTGCCAAGAAGCAAAAACAGCAGAGACGACTAAAACGCTTTTCCGAATATCTGAAATGAGTTCACATATCATTCTGTTTAAGTTTTTGGGATTTCAATTTACATTAGAAATTCAAGAACGCAGTGCATTAAAGATCACTTAATGCATTTTAATCACTGCAGGATTAATCAGAATCGATAGGTTGGCAGTGACTAAGGCTTACTGCTTATTGCAAGTGTCAAGCAGGCTGGTAGCAGTGGATCTCACCCTAAAATTTAAGACAATTAATCAGATGAATCAGAATTCTGACTGGGGAGAAGTTTATGTCCCACAGTTTTCCTCAGTGAAAGAATATATCCAGAATGTGCCCTGAGAGTGAAAGTGTTGGTCTCTAGGGTGTCTGACTCTTTGAGACCATGGACTGCAACTCACCAAGCTCCTCTGTCCATGAAACTCTCCAGCCAAGAATGCTGGAATGGTGGCCATTCCCTTCTCCGGGCCATCTTCTGGACGTGGGACAGAACCTGTTTTTTCTTATTCCTCGGGTTCCTAATGTGAGCTTGTCAGCTGGTGACACTGAGCTGACAAATTCTTGTCAAAATTTAAAAATACCTCAGCTCTGACTACGTCATTGCTCTTTTTACCTTGGGGCTGAGATTTGGACTGTGAAGAAGGCTGAGTGCCGAAGAATTGATGCTTTTGAACTGTGGTGTTGGAGAAGACTCTTGAAAGTCCCTTGGACTGCAAGGAGATCCAACCAGTCCATCCTAAAGGAGATCAGCCCTGGGATTTCTTTGGAAGGAATGATGCTGAAGCTGAAACTCCAGTACTCCGGCCACCTCATGCGAAGAGTTGACTCATTGGAAAAGACTGTGATGCTGGGAGGGATTGGGGGCAGGAGGAGAAGGGGACGACAGAGGATGAGATGGCTGGATGGCATCACGGACTCGATGGACCTGAGTCTGAGTGAACTCTGGGAGCTGGTGATGGACAGGGAGGCCTGGCGTGCTGCGATTCATGGGGTCGCCAAGAGTCGGACACGACTGAGCGACTGAACTGAAGTGAACTGAAACTCTTAAGTGTTAAGAGTTATTATTATTTCTTTTGAAAGGACTCTTTAAAATATCTGCTTCTCATTGGTTAAATCACATTGAGCCTCCACAAGACCATATTTTCATTTAGGGATGAAAAAGACATCGAGAAGTGCCTAGGTACTCCTGCACAATATTTGACAGAAAAGACAGATACAGGTGAGCTATATAAGAGAAGCAAAGATATTAAGCCTAATCTTAGATCGTGTGTATGCAAACTGAAAGAACAGGATACCTGCCCTCTCATTCTAGTAAAGATAATGGTGACTGGAGACTGATTTCCTCATAGACAGTGTGAAGTAACTCTTTTTTTAAAAAAAAAAAAAATTATTTTATTATTATTATTATTTTTTTACTTTACAATATTGTGTTGGTTTTGCCATACATCAACATGAATCCGCCATGGGTGTACACGTACACGTGTTCCCAATCCTGAACCCCCCCAATTCTACCTCCCTCTCCATACCACCCCTCTGGGTCTGCTCAGTTGTGGCCAACTCTGCGACTCCATAGGGAACAATTAAGTTTTTAAAAATTCTAAGATTCATTTGGAACAGTTAACAGAAAGGAGTGCTAGTTTATTTTCAGAAAATAGATTTAAAGCGAGGGAACTGAGATTAGGGACTTCAGCAAAGGCATTTTTATCTTGTTGATAGCAACACAAATATGATCATTCATCATCATGCATTTAGAAAAGTTACAGGCTACGAGAAAGTTCTTCCCGCTCTTGTGTACTAGAGAATGGAAGAGGAGCATGAGCCGAGAGCAGGCATGCAAGACCAACAGGCACACTACTGTCTCTCCTTACCAGTTGCTGCTGCTGCTGCTAAGTCGCTCAGTCGTGTCCGACTCTGTGCGACCCCACAGACGGCAGCCCACCAGACTCCCCCATCCCTGGGATCCTCCAGGCAAGAACACTGGAGTGGGTTCTCCTTACCAGTAGTCTTTAATAAAATGATTACGTACGAGACTGGATTCAATAAAGACAAAGTGAAGTGAAGTCGCTCAGTCGTGTCCGACTCTTTGGGACCCCATGGACTGTAACCCACCATGCTTCTCTGTCCATGGGATTTTCCAGGCAAGAGTACTGGAGTGGGTTGCCATTTCCTTCTCCAGAGGATCTTCCCGACTCAGGGATCGAACCCAGGTCTCCCACATTGTAAGCAAGACACTTTACCGTCTGAGCCACCAGGGAAGTCTAGCAATTATTAGGAGAAATTTAATATAAAGAATTATTAAACTACAATAAGAAAGTAACTATAAACATGTAAACACAATGCAAGAGGCTGCCCCAGAGCTGACAGAGTCCCCAAGAAAATCAGACTTGGAAGGGAAGGCTTCTTGCCCAAAGCTGAGACACACGCCCCATTTGATCAGGTGTAGATCCAGATTATTTACCACGGAGACACGGGGGAAGCCCACCTCCAAGACTATTCAACCACGTATTGTTTCAGGAGCCAGAATCTAGTTCCTTACCGTGACAGAGGCTCTTGAAATGTCCCTTTGCAGCTGAGAGGCACTGACTGTAACTGGGCAGTCTCCTCTCTGGGTACTCAGTTTTACCTATATATCCTCCATGTTTGAACTCCCATCTATAAACAAGATTCCAAAACTTCTCTCCTACAATCAACTAGTTATAAAGAGGGCATAGACATGGATTGTGGAAGGAAAGGCAATGAAAATAGAGTTGTTATATAAGAAGTCTCAGCTACTTCCTTAGAAGTCTGCTTCTTCCTTCTGGACATGCTCGAGCATGGTCTCCTACATACCATTTTCCTGTGATGATTGATTGCAGCTGTGCCAGCTCAACCTTATGCCTGCCAGGTCAGACAGCACCAAGTTCAAGATGGGAAGCTGCACGATCACTTGATGGTTAAGGGTCAGACTTTCCATACTTACTAAGGCCTAATATTAAACAGAAGATTTTTTTTTTTGAAAAATAGTAGTTATCAAAAGAAGAGGGCATAGAGCTGTTTCGAAATTATATCAGTCTGCACTATGACCCTCCTGTCGGTGCTTGCCAGACTGCACATTGGTGACTGTATATGGGTCAGAGTAATACTCTCAAATGTTTATGTCAACTCCAGAACTGCAAGAGGTCCGTTAAGCATTTGCCTTGTTTTCACTTGATCGATGGCACAAACTGAAGCAACTTGTGTTTTGCTTTGAATGTGTGCACTCAGTTTGTGTCCAAATCTGCAACCCCGTGGACTGTAGCCGGCCAGGTTCCTCTGTCCGTTGAATTTTCCAGGCCAGAATACTGGAGCATGTTGCCCTTTCCTACTTCAGAGGATTTTCCAGACCCTGGGATCCAACCCGTGTCTCTTGTGCCTCCTGCATTAACAGGCGAATTCTTTACCACAGGGCTTTCCTGGTGGCTCAGCTGGTAAAGAATCTGCCTGCAATGTGGGAGACCTGGGTTTGATCCCTGGGTTGTAAGATCCCCTGGAGAAGTGAAAAGCTACCGACTCCAGTATTCTGGCCTGGAGAATTTCATGGACTGTATAGTCCATGAGGTCTCAAAGAGTTGGACACGACTTGAGCGACTTTCACTTTCACTTCATGTGGGAAGCCCCTTTGTTTTGAGAGGGGTATTTAATTAATCCCCAATGTCATGAAGCACTTAGAAGTTTCCCTGACGCAGTGGCCACTGAATGTTTCTGTTATTCATCTTCCAACCTGTAGTTTCCAAATTTCTCACTAAGGTCATGAAGTACATGCATTCCCAGCTCATCACGTCTAAATCATCTCAGTGTCCTCAGTACAGAGGACCAGCGTGATGCTTTGTTGATAAAAATGACTGAGATCTTTGAAGGCTATATTGTCCTAGAAAGCAGAAGATTTTATGTTGTTTTAAGGCAACAGTGTGGAGTTATATTGTGGCACTTGTGAGTTAAAGCACTTCTGGTTGTCTTTGCAAATTGGTATGCAAAAAAAAAAAAAAGACATTGGTAAGGCAAATAACTGGATACCAAGGACCAGAGGTGCACTGGTTTCCTCCAGTAAAGAGACTATATCCTGTACAGGAGCTGCAATGCGAGTCATCACCCAGATGTCTTTGACGGTCTGCACTAACTTCCAAGATCCAGCTGACTTGAGCAGAAGTCAAATTGATGGGTTAAATAGAACAGAGAAAGAAATTAGCACACATTTCCTTTTATGTCTTTGATGTAGACTTAATCTCGGCGATCTTACTCCTGGTCTACTTTCTTCATTCATGGAAGCTTTCAAGGGCTTTCACTTAGCTTGTAGAAGTCAAAGTGAGGACTCTTTGGATCACTAAGCGCGTCTATTTCAATTACAGCTTCAGGAACTGGGGGAAAGTGTCTAGTGGAACTACGGACCAGCTGTGGATTGATATCTTGGTATGCACCATCAGGGAACCCTAAACTTCCACCTGATGGACCTCTGTAAACCCCGCGCCCTCAGGACTAGTGTTCATTCTGACCCAGGGTCTCAAAGTCTTTAAAAAATATGGGTATTTAATTTCCCCCTATTCCATTACTCTTGTACGTGGCCAGAGTCCTTCAGGGAAGACACAGCAGAAGACTTATTATGTGTACATATGGCAGTGGTCCAGTATTGGTGAGAAAGTAGTGAAGAGTGAATTAGGAGCAAAGAGGCAATAAATTGATACCTGGCACAGAATGTGAAGAGAATATAGAACATTTCCAACTGAAAACCTGGACAGTTATGATGAAATGTGGCAAATTCTACGTCCAAGACATTTAGTCTCTAAGGAGAATGAATGTCAAATAGAATAAGTGTCTTTTTTGAGGAGTGGATATTTGATACTATGTTACAAAACATAAGAAGAAAATATTCAGTCCTAACCAGTAGTATTTTAAGGTTAGTTATATCAAGAAATCTGTCCTGGGAATATTATCCTTCTTGCCAGGTGGACATGTGACACATAGTAAGATTGTACTAAATGCATTTGTTTCTCATTGAGGTTACAGTACATAAATATTTCTAATGACTATAATATTTAAAATTATCTGTTGTGTGTGAATAAAATTTTTAGTCCTGAACACGTTTTCCAAATGTGGTGTTTAACTATCAGTGACTTAATCTTGCTTGATTTTCACATCTCAATTCAATATGTCTATTAACAGCTCTCTATTAACATCAGTTGAAAAATATTTATTATTTCAAACATAAAATTTGAGAAACATATTGTTTTGGCTGATACAGATACCTTGTTAATGGCAACTTAAATATTGGTGAATCTAGAGAAAGTTAGAGTCTTCTTCACTAATAGAATATTTTTGAGAACATGGAATAAGAATGGAAAAAAGCAGTAATTTCACACAGTCTATTTATGAATGTGACACAGGTAAGTAATAAATGAGTGACTTTCTATCACAGTGATAGGAAATACCTAGTAAAGTTATCTTTGTTTCCTTACTTGATTGCTTACATGCATACTAAGTCGCTTCAGTCCTGTCTGAGTTTTTGCAACCCCTTGGACTCTAGCCTTACAGGCTCCTCTGTTCATGAGAGGCAAGAAGACAGATGGGTTACACGCCCTCCTCCAGGGGATCTTCCCTATCTAGGGCTCAAACATGGATCTCCTGCGCTCCTGAAGGGCAGGCGGATTCTTTACAGCTGAGACAAAGGGAAGCCCTTCCTTACTTGATTGCAACCAAGCCATTGCTGCTGCGGCTGCTGAGTCGCTTCAGTCGTGTCCGACTCCGTGCGACCCCACAGACAGCAGCCCACCAGGCTCCCCCGTCCCTGGGATTCTCCAGGCAAGAACACTGGAGTGGGGTGCCATGTCCTTCTCCAATGCATGAAAGTGAAGAGTGAAAGTGAAGTCGCTCAGTCATGTCTGACTCTTGGCGACCCCATGGACTGCAGCCTATCAGGCTCCTCTACCCATGGGATTTTCCAGGCGAGAATACCGGAGTGGGTCGCCATCGCCTTCTCCAAGCCATTAGGTATTCTCCAAAAGATATAAGAATGCTAGCATGAAGTGATTCAATGCATTTTTTATTACTGAGAGAAAAATGAATTGAGCTTTTAAAAAAATCTGTGTTCAATTTTTAATTCAACTAGATCAAATATATTGCATTTAATCAATAATATAAATGCTAAGCTTTATATTTCATCAGAGTAGGCTGATAAACTCAACATTTTATTAGAGGACACATTTGAAAATCATTCTAGAATTTCCTGTACATACCCTTCCTTAATAAAACAAAAACATATCAGTGAACATTTATTCCTAACAGAAAAAAAAAATACAGAATTAAATATATGTACAATACGAGTCAACCCACTGCAGTATTCTTGCTTGGAGTATCTCCTGGACAGAGGAGCCTGGCTGGCTATAGTCCCTAGGGTTGCAAAGAGTCAAAAATGGCTGAAGCAACTTAGTGTGCATATAATATGAGTCTGCCCCTAATAACCGATCTTATGGAAAAAGATAAGGAGGAGAAGGGGATCACAGAGGATAAGGTGGTTGGATGGATCACCAGCTCGATGGACATGAGTTTCAGCAAGCTCCAGAAGTTGTTGATGGACAGGGAAGTCTGATGTGCTGCAATCCATGGAGTTGCAAAGAATAGGACACGACTGAGAGACTGAATTGAACTGAACTGGGAAAAAGATAGGAAACTTTCTCTCTGTCAACTGTTAAGGATGACTCTAGATTTCACAAAAACACTTGGAGACTTCAGTTATGTGAATATACATATTTAAATTGACAAGATGCAAGGAGCAATGTTTTCAGAAGAATTAGTGCTTTAAAGTTGTACTACATGGCGTGACCTTACGGATATTTCATGACAAACTGATTAGGGCTGCATATTTTAGTTCTGTTAAATTATGAACATGCACAACCTTTGTCATACAGGTAAAAAGAGCTCTTAAATCTAGGTGTTCATGATTGATCTCATTTAGGCAAAACATACAGCTGGAGATTTAGTTGGAAATAAAGAAGTAATTCTTCTAAATCTGCTAAGTATGCTTGTTGATTATAGAATTCACAAAAAAATAGGTTTAGAAAGTAGGTACTCAAGAAGTAAAATTTTTATAGCAAATATTGTTCAAAATAATCTATTTGACCTTATTGGGAATTTGGATTATTCTCTCATCAAAAATCTGTTTTTATGTGAGTTATCTAATGATGACCTTTTCTGTTTCCTATTTTTCCTCCTGTCATCTACTATGTAAAATGCAGACAATTCTCAAATGAACTTACTAATTATTTTTGTTAGCTTTGAATTATAGTACAAATTACCAATCCGTGTGTATCTAGCATCTCATTGCCCAGCAACAAATATTTTACCTTTGTGACAAGATATATTCCATTTTCCTGCACAGTTTCCTCTAGCAAAATATTGTGCTGAAGTTAATTTTCACTGTTTAAACAGTACCATGTCCATTACAGCACATTTTACAATAGCTAGGACATGAAAGCAGAGCTTGCATGTTGGCTCAGATGATAGGAACCTCCCTGAAATGCAGGAGACCCAGGTTCAATCCCTGCATTGGGAAGATATCCTGGAGAAGGGAATGGCAACCCACTCCAATGTTCTTGTCTGAAGAATTCCTTGGACAGAGGAGCCCATGGGCTACAGTCCATGGAGTCACAAAGAGTTGGACACAGCTGAGCAGCTAACACAAGCAGGACATGGAAGCAATCTAGATGTTCACTGACAGATGAATGGGTACAGAAATTGTGGTGTATATGTGTATATATATATATGTGTGTGTGTGTGTGTGTGTGTATATACACACAATGGAATGTTACTAAGTTATGAAAGGAGGCATTTGAGTCAGTCCTAATGAGGTGGATGAGCCTAAAGCCTATTGTACAAAATGAAGTAAGTCAGAAATAGAAAGATAAATATTCCCTTAATATTCATTGAAAGAGGAGTGGAACAAAAAACAAAATATAGACCAATGGAACAAAATAGAAAGTCCAGAGATAAACCCATGCACCTATGGAAACATTTTTGATAAAAGAGAAAAACAAAATAGGGCAAGGATAGTCTCTTCAATAAGTGGTGTTGGGAAAACTGGACAGCTATTTGTAAAAGAATGAAATTGGAACACTTCCTAACACCATACACAGAGATAAACTCAATATGGATTAAAGACCTAAATGTAAGATAAGCAACTATAAAACTCCTAGAGGAAAACATAGACAGAACACTGTATGGCACAAATTACGGCAAGATCCTCTATGGCCCACCTCCTAGAGTAAAGGATATAAAAACAGAAATAAACGAGTGGAACTTGATTAAACTTAAAAGCTTTTGCACAGCAAAGGAAACCATAAACAAGGTGAAAAGACAACCCTCAGAATGGGGGGAAAAATAGCAAATGAAACAAATGATAAAGGATTAATTTCAAGAATATGCAAGCAGCTCAGACAAATCAATGCCAGAAATATAAACAACCCAATCAAAAATGGGCTAAAGACCTTAACAGACGTTTCTCCAAAGAAGACACACAGATGGCCATTAAGCACGTGAAAAGATGCTCAACACAGAGCATTCTCAGCACAGAGAAATGCAAATTGAAACTCTTAAGAGACATCACCTCACACAGGTCTGAATGGCAACCATCAAAAAATCTACGAACAATAAATGCTGGAGAGGGTGTGGAGAAAAGGGAACCCTCTGCACTGCTGGGAGAATGCAAACGGATAGAGCCACTATGGAGAACATTACAAGACTCCTCAAAAAGACTAGGAATAAAACCACCACATGACCCAAAATCCCACCAGTAGGAATATACCCTGAGGAAAGCACCACTGAGAAAGACACATGTAATCCAATGTTCATCAGAGATTTATTTACAATAGCTAGGACGTGAAAACAACTTAAATGGCCATCAACAGATGAATGGATAAAGAAGCTGTGGCACAGGGTCACAATGGGATATTACTCAGCCATAAAAAGGAAGGCATTTGAGTCAGTCCTAATGAGGCCGATGTACCTAGAGACTATTAAGCAGAATGAAGTAAGTCAGAGAGAGAAAAGCAATTACTGTATACTATCAATGCAAAGAAACAGAGGAAAAGAGCAGAATGGTAAAGACTAGAGATCTCTTCAAGAAAATTAGAGATACCAAGGGAACATTTCATGCAAAGATGGGCTCGATAAAGGACAGAAATGGTATGGACCTAACAGAAGCAGAAGATATTAAGAAGAGATGGCAAGAATACACACAGAAGAACTGTACAAAAAAGATCTTCATGACCAAGATAATCAGGATGGTGTGATCACTCATCTAGAGCCAGACATCCTGGAATGTGAAGTCAAGCGGGCCTTAGAAAGCATCACTATGAACAAAGCTAGTGGAGGTGATGGAATTCCAGTTGAGCTCTTTCAAATCCAGAAAGATGATGCTGTGAAAGTGCTGCACTCAATATGCCAGCAAATTTGGAAAACTCAGCAGTGGCCACAGGACTGGAAAAGACCAGTTTTCATTCCAATCCCCAAAAAAGGCAATGCCAAAGAATGCTCAAACGACCGTACAATTGCACTCATCTCACACGCTAGTAAAGTAATGCTCAAAATTCTCCAAGCCAGGNAGGTTTCAGCAATACGTGAACAGTGAACTTCCCGATGTTCAAGCTGGTTTTAGAAAAGGCAGAGGAACCAGAGATCAAATTGCTAACATCTGCTGGATCATGGAAAAAGCAAGGGAATTCCAGAAAAAAAACATCTATTTCTGCTTTATTGACTATGCCAAAGGCTTTGACTAGGTGGATCACAATAAATTGTGGAAAATTCTGAAAGAGTTGGGAATCCCAAAGCACCTGACCTGCCTCTTGAGAAACCAATATGCAGGTCAGGAAGCAACAGTTAGAACTGGACACGGAACAACAGACTGGCTCCAAATAGGAATAGGAGTACGTCAAGGCTGTATATTGTCACCCTGCTTATTTAACGTCTACGCAGAGTACATCATAAGAAATGCTGGGCTGGAGGAAGCACAAGCTGGAATCAAGATTGCTGGGAGAAATATCAATAAGCTCAGATATGCAGATGACACCACGCTTATGGCAGAAAGTGAAGAGGAACTAAGAAAGCCTCTTGATGAAATTGAAAAAAGAGAGTGAAAAAGTCGGCTTAAAGCTCAACATTCAGAAAACTAAGATCATGGCATCCGGTCCCATCACTTCATGGGAAATAGATGAGGAAACAGTGGAAACAGTGTCAGACTTTATTTTTTTGGGCTCCAAAATCACTGCAGATGGCGATTGCAGCCATGAAATTAAAAACGCTTACTCCTTGGAAGGAAAGTTATGACCAACCTAGATAGTATATTCAAAAGCAGAGACATTACTTTGTCGACTAAGGTCCATCTGGTCAAGGCTATTGTTTTTCTTGTGGTCATGTATGGATGTGAGAGTTGGACTGTGAAGAAGGCTGAGAGCTGAAGAATTGATGCTTTTGAACCGTGGTGTTGGAGAAGACTCCTGAGAGTCCCTTGGACTACAAGGAGGTCCAACCAGTCCATTCTAAAGGAGATCAGCCCTGGGATTTCTTTGGAAAGAATGATGCTGAAGCTGAAATTCCAGTCCTTTGGCCACCTCATGCGAAGAGTTGACTCATTGGAAAAGACTCTGATTCTGGGAGGGATTGGGGGCAGGAGGAGAAGGGGACGACAGAGGATGAGATGGCTGGATGGCATCACTGACTCGATGGACATGGGTTTGGGTGAACTCCGGCAGTTGATGATGGACAAGGAGGCCTTTTGTGCTGCGATTCATGGGGTCTCAAGAGTTGGGCATGGCTGAGTGACTGAACTGAACTGAACTGAACTGAACACATATAATGGAATCTGGAGAGTCAGCACTGCTGAGCCTATTTGCAGAGCAGCAATGGAGACAGAGAGATTGAGAACAGACTTGTGGACACGGCTTGGGGAGGAGGGGTATGGAGAGTGTACCGTGGAAACATGCATTGCCATATGTAAAATAGCTAATGGGCATCAGCTGTATGACTGGGGAAATCAAACCAGGGCTCAGTAACTGCATAGAGGGGTGGGATGGGGAGAGAGTTGGGAGGGATGTTCAAATGGAAGGGGACATTTGTAAACCTATGGCTGGTTCATGTTGATATTTGGTAGAAACGAATACAATACTATAAAGCAATTATCCTTCAATTAAAAAAATCAAACATTTAAAAAATATCTGTTGGAAGAACTCATGCTGAAGCTGAAGCTCCAAAAGTTTGGCCATCTGATGTGAAGAGCTGACTCACCGGAAAAGATACTGGTGCTAGAAATGATCAAAGGCAAAAGGAGAAGAGGGCAGCAGGGGATGAGATGGTTAGATAGCATCACCGACTCCAAGACATTGAATTTGAGCAAAATCTGGGTAAGAGTGAAGGACAGGGGAGCTTGGCATGCTGCAGTCCATGGGGTAGCAAAGAGCTAGACAAGACTCAGCAAGGGAACACGAAATGTTCTCTAGACAGATGGTACTAGTGAACCTATTTGCAGGGCAGCGACGGAGACACAGGCCTAAAGAGTAGACCTGTGCACACAGCGAGGGAAGGAGAGAGACAAACTGAGAGAGCAGCACGGAAAGAGATGCATTATATATAGTAACACAGCAGGTGGGGACTCGCTGTGTGACACAGGGAGCTTAACTGAGGGCTCTGTGACAACTTAGAGGGATGGGATGGGGTGGGAGATCGGAGGGAGGTTCAAGGAGGAGGGGACACGTGCATATCCATGGGTGATTCAAGTTGATGCATGATAGAAACCAGCACAATATTGTAAAGCAATTATTCTCCAATTAAAAAATGTAGAAAGAAACTAAAAGCAGACCTCTCTTGCCCCTCCATGTGGCATTTCAATAAATTAAAATTTGGTAAAAAATATAAATAAAATATGCTTAGAGTGAATTACTGAAGAAAGTTAAGGTCTCTAATGGCAATATGGATGGGAGACTAATGATGTTAGGATGTTAATTAATCTTTTGGGAAAAGTAAAGTTTCATGCATTTTTGTTACATCTGAAAAAATCTTTTAAATGTCCATAAATGTAATTGTATTACAATTATGAAGAGCTGACTCAACTAAAATCTCCCTGATGCTGGGAAAGATGGAAGAAAATAAGAGAAGGGGGTGGCAGAAGATTAGATGGTTGGATAGCATCACGGACTCAATGGAATGAATTTGAGCAAACTCTGGGAGACAGTGAAGGACAGGAAGCCTGGTATGCTGCGGTCCATGGGGTCACAAAAAGTTGTATATGACCTAGTGACTGAACAGTAACAAAAGCTTTGATCTCATTTTTTACTTTGAAAAAGGCTTAGAATTTAATTTGTCTTACTTTTTATGTAATGCTTTTATTCTTTTTTTTGTTTTATTGAAGATCAGGTGAAGTTTAATTGGTATAGTATAATAAAATAAGATGTTGGTTTTATAAGAAAGAAATTCTAAATTTGAAAATAAAATATTTTTGAATGTTAGCAATTTTTTTGTAATATTTTGGAAATGGAACTAAAATATTCAGGTATCATTTTGATAAAATAACCATACAACATATGTTAACCCCAGAAGTAAACAACATGGTCACACAGCATATTGTAAATAAAGACTGGGAGTCATAAATAACTCTTCCAGTTACTTTCTGCTGATAATTTCTTAAAGTGTACATAATGCTAAGGCAACTAGTGCTACAATAAGAGACCTACAAGTTATCTGTGTGTCCCTGTTGTACTGGAAACATACAATAATGTAAACATTAATTTCAGACAAAGCAAAGGAAATAATCATTCGTTTTTGACAAAATTTGAAGGAGAAATTTAAAAATCCATATATATATATATACTAAAAATTAAAAATAAATGATTATCTTCATTAACCGTTGCATGTTTCATAATAAATAAAACATTTGATTTTTTTCAAAAGAATATTTGAGATGCCAATGATGACTTATTGAATAACTTCTACCTACCTTGTTGCTGTTCAGTCATTCAGTCGTGTCCTGACTCTTTGCAACCCCTCTTTGTACATCAGGCTTCCCTGTCCTTCACCATCTCCCAGAGTTTTGTCAAATTCATGTTCATTGAGCCGATGATTGCACCCAATCATTTCATTCTCTATCATGCCCTTCTCCTACCTTAGATCTTTCCCCGCAAGAGTCTCTTCCACCTACCTAGCATAAGATTTTAAAGTATAATAAACTAAATTACTTAATCCAAAAAATCACATTTTCTATCCCTTATTTCTTTCTCAATTCAATTCAGTTCAGTTGCTCAGTCGTGTCTGACTCTTTGTGATCCTATGGACTGCAGCATGCCAGCCTTCCCTGTCCATTGCCAAATCCCAGATTTTACTCAAACTCATGTCCATGGAGTTGGTGATGCCATCCAGCCATCTCATCCTTTTCTCTAGCATCAAGGTCTTTTCCAGTGAGCCAGTTCTTCGCATCATGTGGCCAAAGCATTGGAGTTTCAGCTTCAGCATCATTCCTTCCAATGAATACTCAGGAGTGATCTCCTTTAGAATGGACTGGTTGGATCTCCTTGCAGTCCAAGGGACTCTCAAGAGTCTTCTCCAACACCACAGTTCAAAAGCATCAATTCTTTGGTGCTCAGCTTTCTTTATAGTCCAACTCTGACATCCATAGATGACCACTGGAAAAATCATAGCCTTGACTAGATGGACATTTGTTGGCAAAGTAATGTCTCTGCTTTTTAATATGCTAAGTTGGTCATAACCTTTCTTCCAAGGAGCAAGCGTCTTAAATAAAATAAAGATCCTCAGCACAAGAAGCATAAAAGATAAACATTGTGAAATTAGCGAAGTTTAGTATTAATCCACCTATTGAATGGTTATACCCTCACGCCATATGCTTCCTAGCTTCCAAATGACAACTATCATGCATATACCACAAGGAAGGAGACTGATGTTGCTTTTCCCTTTTCTGTAGAATCTGAAGAAAATATTTCTATTTTTAATTCCCTAAGGAAAAGGCTGACTCATCACTCAACAAATTTTTAGTAGCAGATCTAAATGATCTGAGGCTACCTTCATTTCCAACACACAAAGCACTTCCAATCTTATTTTATTTTTTTGCTTTTAAAAAAAATCAGTTTTACTGAGTTATAGTTGACAAATAAAACTGTAAGGTTTTTAACATGTACATTGTATTCATTTAATATACATATACATTGTGAAAGCATTATTCTCCTATAGCTAATGAACACACCCATCAGTGCATTTATCTATTTATTTATTTATACATTTTTTTATAATATTTACATTTCATTTTTCAGAAAATTTCAATTAACAGTAAAGTTGCCAGATACAAAATCAACAACAAAAGTCAGTTGAATTTCTATCTACTAATAATGAATTGTCAGAGACATTGAGAAAACAAACTCACTTAAACTACGTTTAAAAAAGATAAAATATCAAGAATAATTTTAAATAGGGGAAAGATATGAACACTGAAAGCTATAAGACATTGATGGAATAAATTGAAGAGAGCACAAATAAAGGGAAGGATTTTCCACACTTCTGTCCTTTATCAATATCCTTTATACACATCCTTGTATAAAATATTATTTTAATATCTCCAATTTTCTTGAAGATACCCTTGGTCTGTCCCATTCTATTGTTTTTCTCTATTTATTTTCATTGTTCATTGGAGAAGGCCCTCTTATTTTTCATTACTTTTCTCTGAAACTCTGCATTCAGCTGGATATATCTTTTCTTTTCTCCTTTGCTTTTAGCTTCTCTCTGTTCCTCAGCTGTTTGTAAAGCCTCCTCAGACAACCACGTTGCCTTTTTGCATTGCTTTTTCTTTGGGATGGTTTTGGTTACTGCCTTCCGTACAGTGTTATGAACTTCTGCCCATAGACCCTCAGGCACTCTGTTAGATTTAATCCCTTGAATCTGTTGATCACTTCCACTGAATAATCTAAGGAATTTAAATCATATCTGGATTGCCTAGTGGTTTCCCCCACTTTCTTTAGATTAAGTCTGAATTTTGCTATAGGGAACTGATAATCTGACTCAGTCAGCTCCAGTTCTTGTTTTTGCTACTATATAGAGCTTCTTCATCTTTGGTTGCAAAGAATACCATCAATCTGATTTTGGTATTGACTATTTGGTGATGTCCATGTGTAAAGTTGGGCTTCCCTGGTGGCTCAGATGATAAAGCGTCTGCCTGCAATGCGGGAGCCCAGCGTTCGATCCCTGGAGAAGATCCCTTGGAGAAGGAAACGGCAATTCACTCTAGCACTCTTGCCTGGAGAATTCCGTGGATGGAGGAGCCTGGCAGGTTACAGTCCATGGGGTCACAAAGAGTTGGACATGACTGAGCAACTTCACTTTCTCACTGTGTGTAGAGTCACCTCTCATGTTGTTGGAAAAGAGTGTTTGCTATGACCAGTGCATCCTTTTGGCAAAACTCTGTTATTCCGCTTCATTTGTCACTCCAAGGCCAAACTTGCCTGTTATTCCAAGTGTGTCATCTTGACTTCCTTGTTTTGCATTCCAGTCCCCTAAGATGGAAGAGACGTGTGTGTGTGTTAGTTCTAGAAGGTGTGGTAGGTCTTCGTAGAATTGGTCACCTTCACTTCTTTGACATCTGTGATTGTGGCATAGACTTGGATTGCTGTGATGTTGAGTGCTTTGCCTTGGAAGCAAAATGAGATCATTCTGTCATTTGTTAGTTTGCATGCAAATACTACATTCTGGACTCTCTTGTTGACTCTGAGGGCTACTCCATTTCTTCTAAGGGGTTCTTGCCTACAGTAGCATATAGAGTGGTCATCTGAATTAAGTTCACCCATTCCCATCCATTTTAGTTCACTGGTTCCTAAAATGCTGATGTTCACTCTTGCCATCTCCTGCTTGACCACGTCCAATTTACCTTGATTCGTGGACCTGACACTCCAGGTTCCTATGCAATACTGTTCTTTACAGCATCTCGTTTTACCTTCACCACCAGACACATCCACAGCTGAGCACTGTTTCTACTTTGCCCAGCCTCTTCTTTGTTTTTGGAGCTAGTATTAATTGCCCTCTGCTCCTTCCCAGTAGCATATTTGACTCATCTTTCACTGTCGTGTCTTTTGCCTTTTTATACTGTTCACAGGGTTCGTGGGGCAAGAATACTGGAGTGTCTTGCCATTCCCTCCTCCTGTGGACCATGTGCTGTTAGAACTCTTCACTATGGCCTGTCTGGCATTGCTCACAGCTTCACTGAATTGTGCAAACCACTTTGCCATGGCAAGGCAGTGACCCATGAAGCAGGGAAATTAAAATACTTTGATCCACATGTGGAAGTTCATAGAATGTAAGATGAAATTCTGTTAAACAAAAGAAAAAAATTAAAAACTGGAAGTAATTGGGGAAAAAAAAAAGATAGCACAGGTCTCAATGTATCAATGGAATCCAGAAGGAAACAGAGAAATGTATTAATCATTCTAAGTAAAACATATTTTCAAATAAGATTTCTACTGCTTGCAAGATTATCAGCCAAATGTAATAGCATGTCTCACTTACTTTAAAACCTCAGAAAATTCTTTGAAACTATGTTCCTCCAAACATGAATAAATATGAGAGAGAGAACATGAAATCCAAAATTCACAAACCTCATTTTAAACAAAAGGAAAAGGAAATTTCTACAGTCTTGATCATTAACAACAGTATGGCAGGTCTAAAGAGCAAAAAATATGAGATAAAACAGGACATCCAAGGGCTCCAGAAGAGGTTGCAAAAATATTAAAATATCATTCATACTTCATTAGATTTTCAATTAACAGTTATCTCATCAATATTGAGATGAATTAGCAAGAGGCATATATAAAATAAAAGGGAAAAAACTAATGGCCAACTCCAGTGAAAACAGCTCTACAAGGAAAATATAACCATATAAAATTATTTGAGTCTGTATTAAGTTATATTATGTAGTTTAATAGCTAAAATACTAAACATGAATTTAACCAAATATTTATGAGGAAGATGAATGAAGAAAAAGTGTGGGCTTGCAAGTGAGCTTAAATCTTCATCTCTGATACAGGAAGTCACTAAAAAGTTTAAACGCAAAGAATTAGGAGATATAAGAATATTATTGCTTTCACATGTTTTCAGCATCCCTTTCAAAACACACAGGAACAGGAAGGCACGGGCATGCCTTACTGTTGACAGTGGCTTCCTCTGGGAAGGGAGAAAGATTGAAAAAATGATGAAAGAGGAACTTTTATTGTTATTTTTGTTTTTAGTATCATAGTGTTTTCAGCACTTTCAAACTGTTTGAACAACTTGTGTGTCATAATTTAATAAAGATCAAAATTACCATAATGAAATTTAAAGAATGGTCTCTTGTTTCCAAAAACAATAAATGAAAGAATGTAAGTAAATTAAATAACTTAATACATAAGCTCCCTGGAAATTATAGCACTGAGTTTAACTTTTTCCATTAATTTGCAAAATGCCCTAAACTCTTGATGTTTCATTAATTATCTTCACCGAATTATTGTACCAGTTCGACATTCCTTAGGCACTACTCTGCTTCAAGGACTCTTCTCCTCACTGCTAGTTGGTAAATTCTCTCAGAATGTAAATTGATTTTAATATTAATCTAACCAAAATATAATTAGAGAGTTGACCCTGGAGCACTATCATCAACCTTTTGCATAAGAACCTATAATTTTATGGGTATTTTATATTCCTTAATAAGGATTTTTTAAAACATGTAATTTTACTCGTTTTATTTGAGCTGGTGTTATTTTTAATAATTTATTGTCTTTTTAATGACATAATTAATATTACATGATGTTCATCTCTGGCAAACTCCAAATAATTTGTATTAAAATGCTTAACAATATTGTGGTAGAAACAAAATTAGCACAAAGAATAAATATGTCATAAAATGTAATTTAAAGGCAATAATATATTTAACTTTATATAATCTATGGGAAAACAGCATATACAGTGCCAAAAACGTTTTTCAAAATGGCATGAAGCAATGGATTAATATGAGCAATTAGAAAGTTTTTATTGGCAAATTCACAAAACTTAGAAATTAGTATAATAATGGACCAATGGTCATAAGTGTATTCAAAGCACTCACAGCTGTAAGTCATATTTCAGCAACAAATGTATCCTGTCAAGGAAGTCACATGATGGATGTCAAATTCATGAATATATATTTGAAAAAAATCATTTTTATATTATCAGATGTGCTCTTATTTCTGTCTTTCTATCGTGTCCTTCTCCTCCCCCTTCCTCTCAACCTTTTCGCCCTTCTCCCTCTACTCTCTGCCTTCCTTCTTTTCTCCTTCTTTTGTCCCTTCCTCCCTTTCTCCTTTCTTTCTTCATTTTTTTTCTTTGACAGCAGAAAGACTGGTATCTCATAAGTATTAAGGTGGATATATGACTACAGATGATCAGTCCAGTTTCCTATATCCACCTAATTAGCATTCCATTTAAAAATTATATTCATATTGAGTATAAATAGTCTAAAATCAACAAATAAAAGTCAGAGATCGACAAACTGAATAAAACTGAACTCTAATTCTGTAAAGAAATTATCCTTCAACTAGAAAAATAAATTTAAAATAAAACAAATGAAACATCTTATATACACAGCCTATAAGAAATCTACTTTTAATAAAGTAAAAATACATTAAATCTAAAAGGATGGTAAAACACATGTGAGATAAAACATATGTGAGATTATTCAAAAGAAAGCTCAATTGACTCTGAGTGTAAGAAATGATCTGGCTAGGGATAAGTTTTTTACCCATTATCCTTCTTTACAGATAATCTTTTCTTCTAACTTTTTCTTCAAGTGGAGTAAACTAGTTATAAAAGAAATGAGAATATGTACAGCTAGCATTTCTTCCATATCCTAAATCAGGTTGGTTATATCTTTCTTTAACCTTACTCTTCTTCAAACAAACCATAAGATGTTGTTGTTCAGTCTCTCAGTCATGTCTGACTCTTTGCGACCCCACGGACTGCAGCACACCAGGCTTCCCTGTCCTTCACCATCTCCTGGAGTTTGCGCAAAATTATGCCCATTGAGTTGATGATGCCATCCAACCATCTCACCTTTGACCATCACTTTGTCTTGCCGTCAATCTTTGCCAACATCAGGGTCCTTTCCAATGAGTCAGCTCTTCTTATCAGGTGGCTAAATTAATGGAGCTTCAGGTTCAGCATCAGTATTTCCAACGAGAATTCAGGACTGATTTCCTTTAGGATTTACTGCCTTGATCTCCTTACTGTCCAAGACACTCAAGAGTCTTCTCCAACACCACAGTTCAAAAGCGTTAATTCTCTGGAGCTCAGCTTTCTTTATGGTCCAACTCTCACAGCCCTACACGACTACTGGAAAAACCATAGCCTTGACTATCTGAATCCTTGCAGGCAAAATAATGTCTCTGCTTTTTAAAATGCTGTCTAGGTTTGTCATAGCTTTTCTTCCAAGGAACAAGTGTCTTTAAATTTCATGGCTGCGGTTGCAATCCACAGTGATATTGGAGCCCAAGATAATAAAGTCTGTCACTGTTTCCACTGTTTCCCCATCTATTTGACGTGAAGTGATGGGACCGGATGCCATGATCTTAGTTTTCTGAACATTGAGTTTTAGCCAACTTTTTCACTCTCCTTCATCAAGAGTCTCTTTAGTTCTTCTTCGATTTCTGCCATAGGGTGGTGTCATCTGCATATCTGAGGTTATAACATTTCTCCCGTCAATCTCGACTCTATCTTGTGCTTCATCCAGCCTAGTATTTCGCATGATGCACTCTGCATATAAGTTAAATAAGCGGGGTGACAATACACAGCCTTGATGTTCTCCTTTCGCCATTTGGAACCAGTCCGTCGTTCCATGCCCGCTTTTAGCTCTTGCTTCTTGATCTGCATACAGGTTTCTCAGGAGGCAGATAAGGTGGTCTGGTATTCCCATCTGTTTCAGAATTTTTGACAGTTTGTTGTGATATACTTATCTGAGAAGTCAAAGTCAAAAAATAATGTAGGTGATTTAACAAGATAAGTTAGGCCAAGAAAGACACGATGCAGTCACTGTGTGATAAGCTCTCCAGCTAAAGGACATGGTTTTGGCAGCCAGCTGCTCCTCAGACAAACTTGCTATGGAAAGTTTCCAAGAAGGAACCACACACCTGGTAGTGCCAGGCTAGACAGAGAAGGAACCACACACCTGGTAGTGCCAGGCTAGACAGAGAAGGAACCACACACCTGGTAGTGCCAGGCTAGACAGAGAAGGAACCACGCACCTGGTAGTGCCAGGTTAGACAGCGAAGGAACCACGTATTTCCTTGTCCTCTCTCAGCTTCTATTGTTTGGGGAATACCCTGAGTGGGACTGTCTCCGCCACTCTCCATGCTGTTTGTCCATGAAGTTAGATCTCAAAACCTGCTGGGTATTTGTCTTTACTGTGGCTCAGACAGTAAAGAAACTGCTTGCAATGCATGAGAGCCAGATTTGGTTTCTGGGTTGGGAAGATCCCCTGGAGAAGGGCATGGCAACCACTCCAGTATTCTTGCCTGGAGAACGCCATGGACAGAGGAGCCTGGCGGGCTACAGTCCTTGGGATCACAGAGTCGGACGTGACTGAGCAACCAGCACTCTCACAGAAGTAAAGACAACCCTCTATGAGGAAGATGTGAGCCGAGATAAAAAGGATGAAGTGGACGGAGGCTGATAAGCAGCACAAAATTCATATATATGTCTCAACTTTACATTTTTTATTTCCACCCCCATCACTCCTTGCTTCCAAAATTTAATACCACAGTCTTTTCTAAGAAAGGGAGTTCATTAAATGCAATGTTTATTATCTCTATGAACAAACTCATCTTACTGGAATTAATGTACTTGACATTTATACTTCTCAAAACAGCACCTTAATTCTAAATGGAAAATGAACAATAAACCAAATAAAGTTTTGAGTAAGTAAAAACAATATTGTATGTAGAAATGATGAAGAAAGAGTGAGAGAAACATACCACGACATTTTACTCCCCTTGAAGGACGCAGGTTCTTACTTTTGTTGTTCAGCATATCATTATGTGTCCTCCTTATTTTCAATGATACATTTTAAATGCATTGAAGAATTTGTAATGATGTCACTAAAAAGACTAACACAGAGAAGGTCACTTAGCCACTTGATTTTTTTCTATTGAGAAATTTGTGTGGCCTTATATTTATTTTGGTAAATAGGTGACCAGCATAAAGAAAAGGGGAAACCTGGCATTGGACTGAACATTTGACATCCTCTCCATGTGTAAAATGTTAAGTGTTGGCTGGGTTTCTGCACAGTAAATATGAAAAAAAGAATATATATTCTTCTTTGATTTTCAGCCAAAAATGTCAAAGGAATGACATTTTTATTTATTCATGTAGTTGATTCTAGGCACTAGAATTTTAAAATTATGATGTAAAGGAGAGGAGACAGACCCGGGATTTTGTACACTCAGGATGGGCAGTGGTATAAGCATCCGTAAAGTGAAAGAAGAGGAGAGATTAAATATGAAATATGTTGATCATTTTTATTTGAATAATTTTCAAAATTCAGTTTGTTAAAATTTTAGAGATAAAAGTTTTGCTCTATATTGCAATTTAAGACTCTCATAGGATAGGATGGTAAATACAGTCAAGAGCTGAGCCAGGAAAAACCAAGCCAAATAAATTGGACAGGTGGTATTCTTTTCATATTTCTACATAATTTTCACTGACACTGATTTCATTATCAACTTGAACAAGAATTTGTTGAATAAATATTTTCCCTTCTAAAATTTTTTCCAGCATTGATAACCTTACCTTGACTTACTATTCGAAGCAGTCCTAGAGACTGAATAATTCTTAAAAAATACCTTAAAGTGATTTATAAAATCTTTATAAAATTGAAAGTAAATATTAGTGTTTTTTTGAAAAATATAATAATAGTTCTAAACTGTTTAACACTTAGCCCTCTCACAGAGTGCTATATAAACATACCATTAATATTCTACAACTCTCAATTTCTTGAACTTATTAGTAATAAAACAACAAAATTCCTAAGTCTCAATGTTTTTCAATAAGACAATGCAAAGTTTTTACAAAAAAGCAATAACATGAAAGGAAAGGTAATAGAGTGTGTCATGTATAGTTCAGGACGTTTGAGTTCTTACAGAAAGCAAACAAATGCTTTGAAAAATCAGTTTAAGAGAAATTGAATAAATTCTTGTCTTTTTTTCCTTCTCATTGGGAAGGTGATTTTGTGTTGTCTAGGTTGAAAACTTGTGTATGAAAATTCTCTGATAACTGCCTCTCGATTTTTTAACCAATTAGTTATAAAACTCTTCAAAACTACTGACGGCAAATCATCCAGATTCCTCTGCTTCTCACCACGCTCCCTGCCCGTGTCCCACATCTGTCACCGCGATCCCCTCAGGAGCTTCTTTTGCTTGCCTTCTGGCATCCAGTATTGTCCCCATAGCGTCCAATTCAGTGCGTTACTGAGGTAGGCGCGGTCCAAGTTTTTGACTTGAAGATCCTTTTAAAGGCTTAAAATTCACTGCAGAACAATTTTATTTATTATTATTATTATTTAATTTGGGAGGATGTGCAAATGGAATTGTAAGAAAATACACAGAAGTGGACGGGCATAGTAAGCCTCAGCTGACTTACATTTCGATGAAAGTCTACGTCCCAAATCAAACCTAACTATACAAAGCTTTCTATGTGTCTTGAGCAGCTGTAAACGAGTGAGACCTATTGTCACTTATGTACCTGTAATGGGTGCCCAAGCATTTTAAAATATATATGGTACCCATTTAAAAATAAAGGGCAGGTATCTAGCAGAACATAAGTGTCAAGCTGAGTGGAGAGAAATTTAGACTACTAGGATAACGGAGGTGTTAAATTTTATATTTTTATGATAAAGACAAGTAATCAGGATTCAATAATATTATAATAATAACCAGTGTAAATCAAGCAATGATCAGATAAATTATCAAAATTANTAAAATGACTCATCAAAAATCAATTGAAATAAATAAATAAAACCGAAAAAAATCCATTGAAATGCTTCAAATTCCAAAAATAGTAAGAAATTCAAGTAAGCAATGTATACATTCTGGCAAACTGAAAGAACCACCCTCCTAGGCAATGATTAAAGCTGATTAAATTTAGGCTTTCACTATTAAGAAAACTGACCACTATGCCTTACTATTCATATGCCTCTATAGAAAAGGGGAGCTTGTCCAGGTAATGAATAGATAGAGACAGCTATTCAATATTTGAAATGGTAGGGTTTAGAGGCCATTATTTATTTATTGAGAGCAAGAAGTGATGGAAAAAATGAAGATACACAACAAGTGGATGTGTGTAAGATGTACCTTCAGGAAACACGAACTCACTGAGTTGCTTTTAAAATATTATTAATGGATACTATTTTTATATGCTTTAAGCTTATGCAAAATTGAGTGGATAATACAGAGAGATCCAATACATTTTCTCAGCTTTTCTTACAGTTTTCTCTATTCGGAACATCTTGAATTAGTGGGGCACATTAGCTAAAACTGATAAACCAATATTGACATCTTACCGTTAACTAAAGTTCATCATTTATATTAAATTTATCTATTTTATATAGCTTTATGGGTTTTAACAAATACAAATATCATATATTTAACATTGGAATGTCACCCAAAATAGTTTCCTTGCCCTAGAAATAAAGGTGGGTCAGCTCTTCATCCCTGTGTGCTTCCTCACTAGCCGCTGGAAACCCTGATCATTTTACTGTCTTCTGAAGTTTTGCCTATTTCAGGATGTCATATGGTTGGAATCATACAGTATGATGTATAGAAAGTATAGAAAGCCCCTATGCCTATGAATCATAAGCAATTTTTAAAAAGTCATAATTACTATGACTTCCCACATAACCCCCCCAGACGTGATTAACACCTCCCATCGGAGTGGTACTTTGTTATACCTGATGAATTTACCTTAGCACCTTCTAATCATTTGCAGATTATCATTACAGTTCACTTTTCAGATTGTACATTCTATGAATTTGGGCAAGCATATAATGATAAGTGGGAAAGAATGAATTAGGCATTGGATCACTTGTTGAATATTTGAATATACAATGTTGATACCACTGGAAGTAGAAAAACATATTATCCACCCATTTTAAATTCCTATGTTATTGATGCAAAGAATCAACAGAGTACATTCCTATTTAACAATCGATATGAAAACAGTGCACTATCTCCATGAAAGTATATCATATTTTGTTATAGTTTTGAAAGTCATTAAAATTTCAAATGAATAGATTAAAACTGAAGAATCATATATCAAAAGAAAATTATGCATTTCATAACAGCATAAAATGTTCAATACATTTTTAAAATTTTTAATTGGAGGATAATTGCTTTACGAAACTGTGTTGGTTTCTGCCATACATCAGCATGAATCAGTCATAGGTACATATATGTGCCATCCCTTTGAAACTCCTTCCCTTCTCCCACACCAACCCCACGCCTCTAGGTTGTCTGCAACTGATGTGAGCTCCCTGTGTCATGCAACAAATTACCACTGGCTGTCCATCTTACATATGGTCCTTACATGGTTCCGTGCTATTCTCTCAATTCATCCTACCCTCTCCTTCCCTCACTGTGTCCACAACTCAATTTAAAAATTTCCCAAAAGTATTTTATTAAAAAAGCAAAATTCTTTAATAGCAATCATAAATTATATTTAAGATGTTATTCATCTAATAAATAGCTTAACTATATGTTTAAAATTTTAAAAAGTTAAATGATACTATGTAATTTTGCTATTAGTAATAAGTAAGTCCTATATTGGATGAACTGAAAATGGGATGTAGATATGGAACTTACAATCACAAAACCTTCAGATCTACTGCAATGGATTATAAGCATCTTCAGGGCACTTATGATGGCTTGTTCCTTGCTGCATGCTTCAAAGTTAGTGTGCCTGCCAAGTTGCTCTAGTCGCTTTCGACTCCTTGCGGCCCCATCTACTGTAGCCTGCCAGGCTCCTCTGTCCTGGGGGATTCTCCAGGCAAGGACACTGCAGTGGGCTGCCATGGATCGAACCCGCCTCTCTTAGGTCACCTGCCTTGGCAGGCAGGCTCCTTACCACTAGAGCCAGCTGGGAAGCACATCATAGTGGGTTCACAGCAAAGATGTATTTTAGGAAGTTAAACTAATTAATAATGAAGGAATTGTAACATTATAAGTGAGGAAATTAACTATTTACTCAGATAAAAACCTAACTCTAGAATGTCTAGTCCTTTAGAGTTAAATATTCAAGACCCCACAGCTTCCTAATTATCTGGGTTCTTTTTTCTCATTGATACCACCATAATTGGAGACTGATGCTTCATTGGACATAGAAAGAGTGAGAAAGGACAGAGATTCGGTCAAAAAAAGGCATAGGGGCTCATGTCTGTTAAGTCTTTATGCAAACGAAAAGTGTTATCTGTTTAAGATGTAAAGGAACTGTGGTTTTCCTGGTGGCCCACTGGATAAGAACCTGCCTGCCAAGGCAGGAGACACAGGTTTGATCCCTGATCAGGGAGGATCCACCATGCCGGGGAGCATTAAGCCCGCTAACCGCAATTATTGAGTCCGCGGTCTGGAACCTGGGAGACACAGCTTCTGTGCGCCGGTGCCCTAGACCCCGGGGTCCACAGGAGAGGCCTCCAGGACGAGAAGCCCCTGCTCTGCAGAGCGGAGCCGGCCTGCCTCACTGCTCGCGTCAGCTAGAGAGTGCTCGCGTGTTCAGTACAGAGTGGACGGACTTCACAGAAACTCATCGGGGTGGACGCCAGAGAGCCTTTCCTGAAATAAAATATCCTAAGGCTGTGTTGACAGAGAGCCTAGGAATAGCGTGCCGATAGCTGAACTTCAGCCAAAAGTCATCGACTGTATCAAGGTCTTCCTATGAACGTGGACTTAAGGAAGTACTACTTTATAGATACGCATAAATCACAATAAAGAAGGTTCTGCATGAGTCCAGTTTTGCTTTAGCTCATGTTAGCTTAGATGTTTGATATTATTTCTAATATGTATCAGTTGGGATGCTTGCCATGTGCTCTGTGATCATAAGTGCAATTGCAAAATTGAGTCTTCAATTCATCTTAAATTGAACATTTACAAAAATGAGACCTCTGAAGGCTTCCTTATTTAATATTTTCATAGGCCAGATTATCAATCCTGTAACTTTGCAAAATATACATATTTTTGTGTGAATGTCTGATAGTGTTGTCTCTAAAAATATGTAGGAAAAAGAATGAGTAACTTTAAGCATAAGCTTTTAATATTCATATTCAAGAATATCTCAAAGCTTGTTTGGATTAACTCATAGGTTACAAACAGCAATATTCTCTTAGCTTGATGTAAAATTGCCTGTGTTTAATACTGATTCTCAGATGCAGCTGATTTCTTTTGTTATGACTGAATTTACACCAAACTGGTAAAAGAACAATGCTCTTTGCTATTTCCAACTCTTTCAGATGTATTGAAGATATACATGACCTTAAGTGAATATAAACTTCTGGATTATTTTATAAGGAAAAACAAATAATGCACCATAGACACACAATTTATTTTTGTTACACTAATTTTACGGAAAACAATTTGTCTAGGAAGATAGAGTTCACTTGCACACAATGATTTTTTATTTTTTAAGGGGTTCCAGTCAATACCTAAGAAGAAGCGATTTACTAGGTTGTGTCTTGAGGCACTGTAATTCACCACACATGGGTGAATGTTCCGCTTTGGGAAGGTAGTTACTCATGGCAAGATCAAATCTATCCAGGTCTAGTTTGCAATGGCAACCTAACTTCTATAAGCACAACAATTGCAGTGTAGAGTCCACGTTTCTTATGTAGCTGTGTTTTACTCTCTTAAAAGATTATTCTGCTTTTTAGTATCATTCAAATTGATTTTCTCTGTGTAACAGTATAACTTTAACAATGTGATATAGCTAAAAAAAGAATCGCTGAAGCACTTTGTGCAAGTAGGTATGTGATTTATATCATATTAATTAAGCTTTCTCTTGACTCTACAAGACTATAATGATAACCATTTACATATATCAAAAAACAACAGTAGTGTTTCATTCAAGATATATTCATTGACGGACTGATTAACANTTGACGGACTGATTAATATTATTCTTGCTATTTGATCAGGAAATGTTGCATATGTTACATCATGTAATCTTCTAAAGAACATTATGAGGATTGGTTCTTTCCATATCAATAAACTAATATTAGTATATTGTCATTTTAAGGTCATTTAGTTATTAAAGAGCAGAATCTGGCTTCAAAACATTCTCTATAAATTTAGAGTACAGAATATTTCTGTGAATTTAGATGTCAATTCTATTTACATTTCTCATTTCTATTTATCAGGCCAGCAAAATTGAACTTACGTTTAGGCTTCCCTATTTCTGCTTTATTGACTATGCCAAAGCCTTTGACTGTGTGGATCACAATAAACTGTGGAAAATTCTGAAAGAGTTGGGAATACCAGACCACCTGACCTGTCTCTTGAGAAACCTGTATGCAGGTCAGGAAGCAACGGTTAGAACTGGACATGGAACAACAGACTGGTTCCAAATAGGAAAAGGAGTACATAAAGGGTGTATATTGTCACCCTGCTTATTTAACTTCTATGCAGAGTACATNACATTACTTTGCCGACTAAGGTCCATCTAGTCAAGGCTATGGTTTTTCCTGTGGTCATGTATGGATGGGAGAGTTGGACTGTGAAGAAGGCTGAGTGCAGGAGAATTGATGCCTTTGAACTGTGGTGTTGGAGAAGACTCTTGAGAGTCCCTTGGACTGCAAGGAGATCCAACCAGTCCATTCTGAAGGAGATCAGCCATGGGATTTCTTTGGAAGGAATGATGCTAAAGCTGAAACTCCAGTACTTTTGCCACCTCATGCGAAGAGCTGACTCATTGGAAAAGACTCTGATGCTGGGAGGGATTGGGGGCAGGAGGAGAAGGGGACGACCCAGGATGAGATGGCTGGATGGCATCACGGACTCGATGGACGTGAGTCTGAGTGAACCCCAGGAGATGGTGATGGACAGGGAGGCCTGGCGTGCTGCGATTCATGGGGTCGCAAAGAGTCGGACACAATTGAGCAACTGAACTGAACTGAACTGAACTGATAGGCTTTCCAGATGGCACCAGTAGTAAAGAACATCCCTTCAGGAGACATAAGAGACATGGATTAGATCCCAGGGTCAGGAAGATCTCCTGGCGGAGGGCATGACAACCCATTCAAGTATTCTTGCCTGGAGAATCCCCATGTACAGAGGTGGGCTACAGTCCATAGGATCGCAAACAGTCAGACACGGCTAAAGCAACTTAGCACGTGTGCACATATTGATGCAATAGATTTGACCCATAGTAGGTGTTCACTGACAGTTGAATAATGAAGGGCGTTTACCTCAGTTTTGGAATTAGTTGAGGCTCTAAGCTAAGCTAAGCTAAGTCACTTCAGTCGTATCTGACTCTGTGCGACCCCATAGACAGCAGCCCACCAGGCTCCCCCGTCCCTGGGATTCTCCAGGCAAGAACACTGAAGTGGGTTGGCATTTCTTTCTCCAATGCATGAAAGTGAAAATTGAAAGTGAAGTCACTCAGTCCTATCCAACACTTAGTGATCCCATGGACTACAGCCCACCAGGCTCCTCCGTCCATAGGCTTTTCCAGGCAAGAATACTAGAGCCATTCAAATATATTGTCATAAAAGAGACATGCAGTCTTTTACAACTTTTAACTGACACAAATTCAAATAACTAGGTTTTAGGGATCCGTAGTGTGTACCTTCAAGTAATAACCCATTCCCAGAGATTCTGCACCTGTTACTTACGAAGAGCCTCATGATAATCTCTGAACACTCAAACTCTTAGAAAGTAATATGAATTACTTCAGATATTTCAAGTATTTTAGTTGTCTGCAATTGAAGAGTCATGTGGATGCTCCGCCCTCCCGCAGGACCATTGTAGACTAATGTTCTAATATGTCATTGTAACTATAAAGGATCAGATAACAATTTTGTTCTTGGCTGCCTCATTGCTTTGAAACCTCTTTACTAAGTAGAAGCCTAAGATAAGGCATGTTTAGTGTTTCTAATACTGCTGTATCTTTTGAACTCTTTATTAAAATGAAACTATGCTGGTAACCTGGGCCTCCCTGGTGGCTCAGCGTTTTGTAAAGAACCCAGCCTTCCAGTGCAGGAGAGCGCAGGCTAGATCCCGGCTTGAAAAGGTCCCCTGGAGAAGGGCAAGGCGCCCCGCTCCAGTATTCCTGCTGGGGAATGCCATGGACAGAGGAGCAGGCAGGCTCCAGTCCACGGGGTCGCAAAGAGGGACACGCCCTCACCACAGCAGCAATGCTAGCAGCCATTCCTTTGTCTTTCTTTTTTTCGCCCGTGCTTCTAATTTTATATGAGTTGGGTTCTGTTTGAGGAATGGCGCTCCTTGACGTTCAGAATCGGAGGCAAAGCCCTTGGTTCGGCGAGACCCGCGGTGATCCCGCTGCGCTCAGTGCCCCGCGCACCTGGCGGCTCCGCACCGGGGCCGGGCGGTGCGGCCTTTGCTCGCCCGGGGCCTTGGCGCGCTCTGCCTCCCGCTGCTTCCGCTCACCCCTCTGTTGGCTAAACCCTGCAGATCTCTCAAGCCTCAGCTCAGAACCCGAGAGGGATGTTTCCCATCGCCTGCCGCCTAGATAAGGCAGACCCGGATACAGCCGGATACAGACGCAGACAGACGCAGGTTAGAGCTGCGCGACGGGCGCGCTCAGATTTCCTCCAGACTCTGGAGCCGATTTGCAGACCCAGCCTCACCAGCTTGTGCGGTCTCTCTAAAAATACACAAAAATGCCGTTTTGTTAAGTTTAATAAAGCTTTATGTTATAGCTGAATGTAGAAACACTGAAGGGCAGCGAGAAATTCCCCCGTCTTCACATTTTTCTCCAGGTGTTCTCTAGCTGACTAAAGGTAAGGATAGGTCAAATCTGCAAACTGCATCTCTCATGTTCCTTTCTTTGAACCATCTCGAGTGTTCCACATATTTCCTCATTCTCCAGAGTTTACACAAAACAACCTATAAAATATTTGTCGGGGTGGGGAGGGCAGTGTGGGGGGGCTCGGGGTGTAGGAACACGCGCGCGCGCACCCATGGCTGATTCGTGTCGCTGTACGGAGAACACCACCGCAGTATTGTAAAGGGATTATCCTCCAGTTACAATAAATAAATTTATTTGAAAAACATATAAAGTATTTGTTAATAAGTTAAGAAATTTTAATAGCATTTTTGATTGTACACTGTTGAAAAATATTGATTTTAGGATGCATTCCTCAGTTATAATGTAACTCCAATTATTTTATAAACCCACATACTCAGTTAGCATCCTGTGCTTTTAAAACATTTTCCAAATTGAAATAAAAAGTATAATTATATATATATAACTGGGCGAACTCTGGGAACTCTGGGAGAAGGTGAGGGACAAGGAGGCCTGTCCTGCTCTAGTCCATGGGGTCACAAAGAGTCAGACACAACTTGGAGACTGAACAGCAACAACAAACATATAATTATTATATATATAAAGTTATATCATA
>SJYQ01002688.1:322665-334165 GCA_006410935.1 Redunca redunca
TGTATGTGTATATATATATATATAGGGGTTTCCTAGGTGGCACTAGTGGTAAAAATGTCCACCTGCCAAAACAGGAGATATAAGAGAGCTGGGT
This sequence comes from Redunca redunca, assembly GCA_006410935.1. NCBI lineage: Eukaryota > Metazoa > Chordata > Mammalia > Artiodactyla > Bovidae > Redunca > Redunca redunca. Next base: position 322,760 of record SJYQ01002688.1, read on the forward strand.
TTGATCCCTGGGTCAGGAAGATCCCCTGGAGAAGGACAGGACAACCCACTCCAGTGTTCTTGCCTGGAGAATCCCATGGACAGAGGAGCCTGGCAGGCTACAGTCCGTGGGGTAGCCACAGGTCAGACATGACTGAAGCTACTTAGCATGCACACAAATGGTGTAAATAATCAAAATATGTTAAAAAATAAATTCCATCTTTTCTTCTAAAATTTGTGTTCTTCCTATGGACTTCTCACTGACAGAATTATATCCTCTTTCTTGAACCAGTTCTTAAATGTAAGATAGTACTTCTTTTAGAGTATTTAGGCTGTAAAATAGCAGTACTAAGTAGTTTATATTTAAAGCTTTTATTTATACAAAAATCCAAATTTAATTTACAATTTTAAGAAATATGCCAATATGTGCTTCATTTATTCATATAATTGAGATAAATTTGGGAGTGTGATTTTAATAAATATATGAAAATATATGATAAAGAATATTTCAGTTAAGTGGGAAATTTACTAGCAGTCCCAACTCTACAATCATGTATGATATTTATGTATATGACGGGCTTCCCTGGTGGCTCAGCTGGTAAAGAATTTGCCAGCAAGGAGGGAGACCTAGGTTTGATCCCCGGGTTGGGAAGATCCCATGCAGAAGGGAAAGGCTCCCCACTCCAGTGTTCTGGCCTGGAGAATTCCACGGACTGCACAGTCCTTGGGGTCACAAAGAGTCGGACACGACTGAGCAACTTCCACTTTCACTTTACCATGTAGATGATAGTCTAAAAAGAACAGCATTTTCATGCTTTCAGTTTTCTAGTCTATAAAATGAATCAGTTATCATGCTTAATATTTAATGTCCACTTTATATTATAATTAGTTTGTCATAAGATTCTAGCAAGTCTAAATAAACCTAATTCTGAGATTCTTTTTTTTTTTAATCTCCATCCTTTATTCTTCACTCTACTATATAGGACATTTANAAAGAAATATTTAATTGAAGAATTTGAAAAGATCAGAGTGGATAATGACTGTGAGTAACCAAGTGAGTAATAAAGTGTTGACTGAAGAAGAAGAGCAAGCATGTTTTCATAAAATAATGTATTTCTTAAATTAGTTGTCACACTCAAGACAGTGAACTTGTTCTGTGGTTAATAGATATAATTATTTAATTCATAACTTTCAAAATATATTTACCTTGCCTACAGTAAAGAAAAAATATTTGCATGCCAAGGTCCATTCTGCCTTTTTGGCCTCAGCCAAGAGTATGCATATATTTGTGTAGTTAACTGTATGTTAGCGTTAGGGCAGCACAAAGAGAAAAATATTTAAGTGCATTTTCAGTAATCAGGCTGGCCTTTGAGAATGAATGCTGGAAACTATTGAAAATCTGTTCAAATGTGAAACCAAGTAGCTTAATTTTATAGAAAAATAAGGTTTTAATTAACATTTTCTATATCAACTTCCTTCAGTAATTTTATATGATGAATGCATAGTTATAGGTGCTACAACTATAGTGAATTTTTGGAATCCTTTCAATTTTAACTTAGTAGAAAATTGTTCTTTCTACAAATGTAAGATTGCAACAGATTCTCTCATCAATTAATAAAAATCACCATGCCCTAGTCCATTGGGTCACAAAGATTTGGAAACGCTTAACCACTAAACAACAAGAAAATGTTACTAGCTGCCGCGCCCCGCAATGTCAAGTTACTTCAGGGGTATATGACTCCCTGTGACCCCATGGACTGCAGCCCTCCAGGCTCCTCTGTCCACGGGATTTTCCAGATAAGAATACAGGAGTGGGTTGCCATTTCCTACTTCAGTTGAATGCCTATTAATTGTTAAAATGTATATACTCATTTCAAATTATTTCTTGAAACAACTGCAATGAATGATTTTATTACAATTTTATAGATGAGGAGATTAATGTTCAGAACAGTTAATGAATGCCCAAATCTACTTAAGATTTGCCAATTTCCCCAAGTTTACTCACTAAAACCTATATTATGATCCTAGCTACAAAACAGAAATAGAGTCATAGAAAACAAAGAGATGGCTACCAAAAGGGAAAGGGGACTAGGGATAAATTGGGAGATTATAGTCTAGTGAGTATATATACTCACTGTGTAAAATAGATAATAAGAACCTCTTGTATAGCCCAGGGAATTCTATTAACACTGTGCAATGACCTATATGGGGAAAAAATCTAAAAACAAGAATGGATACATATATATGTATAACTGGTTTAATTTAAAGCAGAAACTAATATAACATTGTAAAGCAGCTATTCTCCAATAAAAGTTAATTTAAAAACTAAGACCCACATTCTTTCCATCACCCCCACCTCCCCAAACACACACACTTTCATGAACACAACAGCTATTTTCCTTAACCCCTTCATTTTCCTGTGACTGGACCTTATTTATTTATTTATCTCATAAAAACAAAGGGAGACAAGTTTCTCTTTTATATTAGCTGGAAATATGTCAAAGACAAGAGACGAAGAAATAGAAAGAGAGAGAGAGAGAGAGATGACTAAGGACACAAACAGCCTTGCATCTTGTCCAAATCTGGGGTAGGATTTTAGATTTCTAAGGAGCGTGGAATAGGGATTTTAAGCAAAATCATCTAGATTCCAAGACCTTAAGGTATTTAATATATGAGCTAAGTATAAGAGATCATATCTCAGAACAAAGAATAAAACAGAGGAAACAGTTTGCCTTAAACCATTCTCAAAACCAAGAATTAGAGGGTCAGGGAATTCAGGGTCATCTCAGCACAGCATGGCCCAATATTTATTTTTCAGGTCACTTACCCATGAATCTTTATGAATGAAAATAGGATGAATGAACAGGGATAAGTCAGTTGTGTGAAAAGTTGCAGAAAATTTATTGAGAGGAATAGCATCATTAAATCACAGCCCATCATTTTTGACCGTCTCAGCATTCAGCTTCAGTATCAACAATCGTCATAATGTCTTGGTTTTTCCATATGATGCTTCCCAAATGACACAAACCTGCCTTCAAGATATTCAAATTTAATCAGCATAAAAATGGATAATTTGCATTCCCTTTTTGTATCCTTCCATGGGAGCAAGGATAATAATGATCCCTCACCAAAAAATGTCCATGTCTTGTTTCCCATAAACTATTAATATGTTCCCTGACTTGGCAACAGGAATTTAAGATTTCAAAGGCAATTAGTTGACTAATCAATTCATTTTTTTAACTGAAGAGGCTTATCCAAGGTTATCTAGGTGGCCCAAATCTGATGACATGATTCCTTGAAAGTGGAAGAAGAAGAAAAGAGGCAGAAGAAAAGTGTCAAGGAGCTGTAATGTGAAGAAGATTTCACTCTGCTGCTGGCTTGGAGGGTGAAGATTGGCCACAAGCCAAGGAATGTGGGCCGCCTGTAAAGCTGAACAATACAAAGAGATTCTTCTCACTGCTTCCAGAAAGTCTCACAGCCTGCTGACACCTTGATCTTAGTCCACTAAGATTCTGCGTCAGCCTTCTGCTGCTTTTAGCCACTGCTGCTGCTGCTAAGTCACTTCAGTCGTGTCCGACTCTGTGTGACCCCATAGATGGCAGCCCATCAGGCCCTCCGTCCCTGGGATTCTCCAGGCAAGAACACTGGAGCGGGTTGCCATTTCCTTCTCCACTGCATGAAAGTGAAAAGTGAAAGTGAAGTCGCCCAGTCCTGTCCGACTCTTAGCGACCCCATGGACTGCAGTGCACCAGGCTCCTCCATCCATGGGATTTTCCAGGCAAGAGGACTGGAGTGGGGTGCCCTTGCCACTAGGCTGCCCCAATTAGTGACAGCAGTGACAGAAAAGAGTGCAGAGTTCTTACATTCAAATCTGTATGCTTCAGGTAGACCGAGAAGTGGGAAAGCTATTTGTGTGTGTGTTATTGCAATGGTTTATAAATAACCTTGGCTAAACATGAAAAAATATATATATATGGTAGCCCGTTAGATTTATACTGGGATATTGACACTGGCCACCGACCTTCATTTCCAGCTCTTTTGTGCACGTTACCACTTCTGTTGTCCCTTCGGCCTGTAGCTGTATCAGCTTCTTTGCTCACATATCTGACTAATTTCGAGTATGCAAAATTAAATGTTGAATAGTATAGAGATAATCTGAGGCTAAGGCTGATAGATCTTTCCTCAGAAAGAATTTATTGGCTTTTGGCAAGTACTTACCTGAGAGAATCAGTAGCTGCATTTCACACTAATCCAATCAGGGAACAATCCAATTCAGAGCTGGGTTTTCCTTTTTCGGGGGCTGCTTGATATCTGCTGCTCTACACCTCGGGTTACAGGGGCTCGGGAGGGTGCCCACCCCCGTCTCTAGAGGGCCTTGTGCTGCAGCTTTGGTTTCTCTCAGCTGAGACACTATTAAAATCCCTCATTTTCTTCCTCTGTCACCTATCAGGACATAGTTAGCATCTTTTTGTAGAAAGTGGCTCAAAATATTTGACTCGGCTCGTTCGGTTTCTTTTTTCTACATTTTATATAATGCTGCTCTGTCCTCATGTTCTCATGTTTTTGATTTTTGAAATCTTTTCTACAGCTTTCTCGGCTGTTCTCAGTGGAATGATCAGTTCAAAGGCTGCCCTGCTGGCTGTTTTTTATTCTACATGCTCAGCAGTAGAGGGGAAAACGCGGCATCTGTATGCTCTGGTCTAAAATAATGAATTGCTTACAAACTCTGAATATATATAACAATGGGAACTATTAAATTGTACAGCCTGCCCTTTCTTTAAAAACGTGCGTGCATTGCTTTCCTATTTTCATCTAGCAATCTAAATTCCTTTCAGTTTGGAAATGAAGACTTCCTGAATATGGAACACCTTTTTTTTTAATTGCAGCTTTTGCTTCATTGTTCTGAATGTGACTTAAGGAAAATGATGTTAAAGGGCACGGAAGACATAGATTCAAACATATACATTGGAGTATATTCTTTAAAATGGAACCATTGCAACGAAATTGGACTCTTTGTCTCTAGAATTTTAACAAGGTTACATTGTACTTGCAAGAAGGAAGAGCTGAAGCAGTATCTTGATAAAAATAAGAGTTCTGTTTTGCTTTTTTTTGTAAATTAACACAATAAATAAATGTGGAGACTAACTCAAGGGCGGTTGCTAGCATGATGAGAGAAACAGTTTGCCATCATTTTCTTCCCCACTGGAAATAGGTCTATAATTACACAGATGGCTTTTTCTTTTAGGAAGTTTAGTTGTCATTCACATTATATTTGATACATTTTGGAATGAATCAAATATGATTTTCTTCCATATGTCTAGCAGATCAAGCCCATTTATAAACACTAGTCACACCCATTTCAATCTGGTTCCACCAAGTGTAATTCCTCAGAGATAAATGAATCTCCTAAAAGTGCCTCAGATGACAGTAATGATATACTTTAGTTAAAATTTTCCTGGAAAATAGTATGATATCTTCTGTCACGTTGGTTCTTATGAGCTAGAAAAAAAGGAGTGTCAGCAATTTGAAGTATTTTTATTTTATTCACTGGCATTAGTTAAGAACCAAATGTTTCCTTTATTGAGTTCCACATGAATACTAATAAATGCCTGTATTTCTTAACATTCTTTATGTAAGGGAAGAAAAAATAGGTGAGATTTTTATTTTTAAAAATATTTTAATCTAATTGTTTGAAAGACAATTAGAGGAAATTCAGTTCAACCATATATCTTTTTCAGCTCTCTGTCCTATAACTCCAGCAAGTAGTTCGAACCTGCTTGTGGTTTAGTCTCTCAGTCATGTCCAACTGTGACCCCATGGACTGTAGCCCGCCAGGTTCCTCTGTCCATGGGATTCTCCTGGCAAGAATGCTGGAGTGGGTTGTCATTTCTTTCTCCAGGGGATCTTCCCGATCGATGAATCGAACCCAGGTCCCCTGGATTGCAGGCGGATTCTTTACCAACTGAGCTGCATTGAATCTGCTTAAACACTTCTAAAATTTGAGGAGTCACTTCCGTATATGCTGGAAAATTCCTCTTATAGAGATTTATCTGACTCATTGAAAACTAACGGGTATTTTATCTCATGTATGTGACAGAGACCAAACTTTTGCTGATGAAATGAAGGAGTCTTAACCTTTGACATGGATTTCCCAGGTGGTGCAGTCATAAAGAATACATCCGCCAGGTCAGGAGCCGTGGACGACAGAGTGGACCCAGGTTCAAACCCTGGGTCAGGAAGGTCCCATGGAGGAGGAAGCGGCAACCCACTCCAGTGTTCTTCCCTGGAAAATTTACTGAGGGAGGCGACTGGCGGGCTACAGTCCATAGGGTGGCAAAGAGTCGGCAGGACTGAGCACGCTGCCAGGGGATTACATAAGCCGCTGACAGAGGCTCCATCTGCGGCTGTGGGTGCCAGCCACCTGCTGAGAGTGCTGGAATGAGAACACAATAGGGGGCAGGAGGCAGATCTTTGGAATTTGTTAAGTCCCTGGAGGAGGTCTGACCAACCCCTCCTGGGCTTAGCAACACTCCAAGATTTGCAGAACAAAGCCAGCGGCACTGTAAAAAATAAAAAATAAATAACATGATAAGAGAGCTGCAGTTTCGCTCCCAGTCTGATGATGATATCCATCTCTGCCTGGGGATTATAAGCAGGAACCCCAAACTGCAGTCCTTGAAGTCTCACCCATGGAGTGGAGGCGCTGCCTGGGACCTTCCCACCTGGGGCTCCAGATGTGCTGGGTCACAGGATTTCTCCCAGTTTGGAGATATATCCTCTGCTGTTTCTATTTCTCTTTTCTTTTAATGTTGGTGTATTGAAAGTAAGCTAGATAATTCTCTAATAAATATTAGTATTATTTATTTGTATAGAATGAGTGACTGTTTTTGTTAATAAACCCTTGGAACCTGAGATGAAAGCGAAAGCTTTCGGCAAAATACACGTGCATTCACACAAACTTTGACATTGTACCACTTACCTCCAACACTGGTTTAATGTTTTTATTTTGCCATTTGTTTAATAAGAAATCACTAAAAGATCTGCTATTTTTTTTTTTTGTTTTTGGCTCAGTTCATACTTAGCTGTCATCTTCAGGATCATTGGAAATTTTAGTCTCTTTTCTCTGGAAGCTTTAGTCCTGTTGCACTGCTCATTACAACTATATATCATCTTATTCTATGTGGCCCCCTTTTTACACATCCTTTTAAAAGGAAGCTTAAGGTGGACTCTCTGCAATCAAAGTCAATTCTTTGGGCATGTGCCATGCTTCGTTTAACGTATAAGAAACACTTGTAGCCATGAAGTCCTTATTTGAGAGCCCTGTGAATTTTTGAATAATCTTTATTGAAGAGCATTATTCATAGTCGACTTCAACAACTATGTGTGAAGCAATGACTGGTACCCACGCTTGCTCACACCTCTCACTTCCGTTTCCTCCTTACTCTCATGCAGTGAAAGAAATCCTTGTAAACCCTTTTGTCTTTCCTAATTAGTAAGCATTCATTCATACGTAGGAGCGCACAGTGTGGCAGCAATGAAACGGCCCATGGGGTGGGGTGAGAATGATTTATTTGTACTTCATTTTGATCTCTTCCTCCAAGAGAAGAATGAAGTCCCTTCACCCCAGAAGCTTGTAACTCTAGGGGGCTGATCTTCTGAGGCACAAAGAAAACTATGGCATTAAACTAATGGGGAGCTCTTAGAGCAGAAACCACAAAGATGTTTGTTCTTTTAGCATCAAGAGAGGCATAATATGACCACAACTGAGAGCTGGTATAAAGAAAAAGATAAGAAAATGGATTCAGAGTGCATTTGTGAGTAACTTTTTAAAGAAAGGATTCATTGTCAGTTCCATACTTTCTGAATCCTAAAATGTGTAAAGTGCCATCTGCTTGTGTATTTGGAAACCTTAGCTGATTATGTTTTCTATACTCTAATTCTTTTTTGTGTAACGCTTTACAACATTATTATGGCACATCTAGTCTTCAGTACTAGATATGACAAATGTGGATTTTTTTCTCTTTTATGAGAAATGTGGATTTTGTTGTTTTTCTATGTATACACACACACACACAAATGCTCACAAATACATGCATATTTATCTTTTCCCTTTATCACACTAAATATATTGCACCTCTCCCTTCTAGCCTGCAGAGTTTCTTCTGAAAATCCAGCTGATAGCCTAACAGAAGTTCCCTTACACATAACTTACTGTTTATCTCTTGTTGCTTTTAATATTCTCTCCTTATACTTAATTTTTGTCATTTTAATCACAATATGTCTTGCTGTTGCCCTCTTTGCTTTGATCCTGTTTGGGACTCTCAAATAGGAGATGACTATTGAGATGACTCTCAAACAGGACATGTCACACAGGATGACTGATTGTGGGGTCAGGAGTTTCTGATTTCGTGTCCACCTGTTAATAAGCAAAGCCCGCTCCTGACATGCTAGCTGCAGGGTCTGGGGTGTCCCAAAGCTGCTGCTGCTGCTGCTGCTGCTGCTGAGTCGCTCCAGTCGTGTCCGACTCTGTGCAGTCCCACAGACCGCAGCCCACCAGGCTCTCCCGTCCCTGGGACTCTCCAGGCAAGGACCCTGGAGTGGGGTGCCATTGCCTTCTCCAATGCATGAAAGAGAAAAGTGAAAGTGAAGGTGCTCAGTCGTATCAGACTCTTAGCGACCCCATGGACTGCAGCCCACCAGGCTCCTCCGTCCATGGGATTTTCCAGGCAAAAGGACTGGAGTGGGGTGCCATTGTCCTCTCCGCCAAAGCTCCTGAGTGGGGCTCAATCTCAGGGCTGCTGACTGAGAGGCCCAAGGAGTCCCAGTCTTACTGATGCGTGGGGTCACAACGCAGGACATCCTGAGGATAGGGCTAGCAGAGTGGCAGGGAGAACCAGGACGCACAGTGAGTAGCTGCATGCCCAGGGTCTTGGGTCTAATGATAGCTGTCTAGTGGGGTGTCCGATATGACATCTCTGGTAACATAACTGGCTGCAAGGTTCATTTTCCAAAGCTGTCGGTAGCCCCTCTGTGGGTAGAACTGGACCCCAGATCCTGACACAGCAGGCTGTTGGGCTTCAGCCGTCCTGGAGCTGACGCTGGCGCTCGGTTCAGCACAGCCGCGATCCGGAGTGTAGTGGGGCTGCTGTCTGCCCTCCGGTGGTGTGCCCAGCTCCTGCGACCCCTCCTGTGGGCTCCGTGGGACCCGGAGCTGGTGTCAGCCCATTGGTGAATGGGCGTGGGCCCGTGTGGTCCCCAGAGTGGTGCTAGACATGGGTGGGTAGAATGAAGACCTGACGTCTCTGTCTGCATGTGTCTGAGCTGGGGCGGGTCCACTGGCGGGTGAAGACGGTTCAGGGGCCGTGCCACTGCCCTGGTGGGGAGGCCTTGTGATCTTCTTCCTCATGCGGTTGGATTTTCCCAGAATTTCATATTGATAGAATCATGCCATATGTGTCCTGTAGTCAGCTTCATTCCCCAACACAATGACCCACCTGTCAGGTTTTTTGCACATATCAGTAATTCATTTTTAAATTTTTAGTTCATTTTGCTGAGTAATATCTATTATGTGGGTATACCACTTTTATTTTATCATTGCTTGCTTTTCTATAGTACAGAAACTAGTTAAAATATCAGCTCCAATTAGCATAACGGGATACAAATAACTTATAACTGAAGAGAGTAAATAGGAGATACATCGTCCTTTGTGCTTGCTTTATAATTTGTATTATAGACCATATTACCAAATTACAGACTTGTCATTTACAAAGATCTCTGAATATATTCACAGAGTTTATCACATGGAAACCAGCAAGAACAAAATTTATCGCTTCTTGAAACATTCCATTCCTTATGTTGCCAAAAATTGTTGCTTTGAAACTGTTATGCATGAAACCATAATACTGGAATAATAGAACCCTAATGAATGTAAGTCACTATTTAAAATGGAAGCTAATCAGTGGGATAGCTCCGTAAAGTGTTTGAAGATGGATATTACTGCTGTAGGAACATCAGTCATGTTTCTAAACTGCTTAATGCACGTTTGTCTTAAATATATTTCCATCATTTAGTTCTAAGAAAAGTGTCATTTAGACCACAATAGCTTCAGAACAACCCGTGAAAGGGAGAGTAATTCTAAAAGCTTTCTAGTGCTTTCCCCTCCTCATGCCTGTCCTGACGCCCACCTTCCGGTTTGTCTCCTCAGTTGATGAGTTAGATAAGACCTTAAACCCAATTAACAGATTACCAAGCACAGGAATCCTCGCTTCAGAGCATCTTGAATTGTAAGGAGTCCTGCACTTCCCTACCTATGGCTACACGTCTTTCCATGGGACCAGGGATTTCAGGGCCAAGGAGAGATTCCCGTTTAGAACAGAACACTCTCCACCTTAGACTGTGCTCCGGAAACCTGGCAATTGTACTACGAGGCCCAGAGAGCAATTCTGGTTCTGTGTATCTGAGCCTTGAAGAGTATTCCGATTGGCTGCTTGGAAGGGGTTTGGACTGGGAAGAGCAGGGCCTGGACTTGGTTGTCCACATCACCCCCATGATAACCAGGGAGCAGAAGCTCATGGGCTGGGAACTTGAAGGCAGCGACCAGCTCTCCCTTTGCTCTGCTGTTCAGCCACGGGTATATAAGGAAGCGAGGACTCTACATTTGAACCTGGCCTGCGAGGCCATCGTGAAGGATATTTGTCAAGTATAAACATAAGATAGATTTTAATGAAAAGTTTGATGGCTTAAATTTTAAGCTACATTCACATATGGTGAATCTCTATGTGTATTCTTGCCCAAGTCCTCAAAATGTAAGAAACAAATTGAATATGTTTTTGAGACTAATGTTAGATGAATATCACAAGTCAAGTATGAAAAGTTTTAAGTAACTCTGTTTCCAGTAAGTTTTTCCTGGGAAGTTGCTCAAAACCTAGATCTGTATCCCTGTTCAAAAGAGGAGGAGAGTAAAATGATCTGATCATTGCCTCTTCCTGTGTTCCCATCAGTGAAAGGTGGGAAAGAGAGTTCATGCTGTTTCATCCTGTTTTAATAAAACAGGCTTCTTTTCATTCCAGTCATGTAACCACTCTTTATTTCAAATGGTGATGACTCTTTACCAGTTTCAAGTAGATAATCACACTACTCCCCGAGCTGTTGTTTGTATATTTACAATAAGACATTCAAACACTAGAAAACCAAACCAAAAAGTAACTTTTCTCATGAATTTAAATGTGTATATTAAATGCTAAGTATTTTAGAAAAGATGAAGGATACAAGGAAGCTTATATTTTTAGAGCTGAAATTTTTACACAAAGAGTTTTACAAGGCCATATATCATCTGTGTAAATGCCTAACACAGTAGCTTTGACAATATAAATTTAAAACTATGTATGCCAAGAACAGCATAAAAATAATAAAAGGAAATAAAAATTAT
>SJYQ01002689.1:0-18181 GCA_006410935.1 Redunca redunca
ACTCATTGGAAAAGACTCTGATGCTGGGAGAGATTGGGGGCAGGAGGAGAAGGGGATGACCCGGGATGAGATGGCTGGATGGCGTCATGGACTCGATGGATGTGAGTCTGAGTGAACTCTGGGAGATGGTGATGGACAGGGAGGCCTGGTGTGCTGCGATTCATGGGGTCGCAAAGAGTCGGACAGGAATGAGCAACTGCACTGAACTGAACTGATATATCAACCTTGAAATAATTTCAGATGTTGAACATTGAAATTACATACTTTATAATTCCATTTTATTATTTGTTTAAATGATAAAACAATAGTGAAATAAAGTAGAACTGTAGTTTTCATGAGCTAAAAATATGAAGAGAAAACTTATTGTAAATGAGCATGAGCAAAGTTCGTTGGGTTAAAAAAATGTTTTATATCATTAATGTTATGGTGTTTATAGAACTGTATTCATTTGTCAAAGCTCATTTATTTCTATACTTGAATGTGGCAAATTTTACTATATATAAAATCATGCCTCTATATTCCTGATTAAGACAAACTGGATGAGGATGATTATTGTTCATCACTAATTAAAAAGTGTTATCAGTGGTTGGTTAAGATAAGTTCAACTTGCTACAGAAACTTAAATTTTCTGGAAGATCCAAGTCCTTGAGGCAAGGAACAAAACCCTGAAATCTCTGATCTTATATGAATCACTGACTAACATGTTAATTGTTTCTATATATAAAGTCTCTACATACAGAGAAAGTTAGAAAAATACAAAGTATTTAAAGTATAAACAGCGATTTAGAAATGTTTGTCTAATTTGATGCCTAAATAAATGATGGTCATAAATTGGAGACAGGGAAATTACTAACCTATGAATCTGTTACTATGAAGTTGCTTCAATAACAAAAGAAAAACTTCTAAATTTTCAGAGAATATCACCACAGCTTAAACTATTTCCTATAATCTTTTAAATCATGTATCCCTACTCTATGCTAATGAGTAATGACTGTATAATTTCAATTACACTTCTGTCAGGATGAAAAGATGTTATGAAAGGATTTGCTGTGACAATGCAATTAAAATACTGATACTCACAAGATACTTATGAATGTTGCTGTGACATAGGAAAGTGAAAAAAGTCCAGAAAATGAAAGTCAAGTGAAAAGAAAGGAGAAACAGAAATATAGAAAGAAGAAGAAGAAGGGGAAAGAGGAGGAGTGCAGTGGAGTGTAGGAGGGAGATGAAGAGCAGTAGAAATACAAAATCAAAATGCAAATGGAATGAGCAATAAGCAAACACCCATTTGAGCACTGAACCCTAGTACAAGTGCTAAAACCTGTAACTAGAGATTCAGAGTTTATATGCTAAAGAGTGGCCTGGAACTGGCCTTCCATATATAACTGGGAATCAAAAGCAACATACATACCTAAAGACAGTAACAAGGACATGGAGAAGCAAGGGTATTCATTCCCCCCTTGCACATATTGAGCTCACTCATTCAGCCTCTGCAAAAACTGGACAGATTTAATGAATGGCAGTCAATTATCAAAACAGGTGGTGGCTCCAATTACAGCTGCTATTCCAGATTTTGTCTCTTCTATGGAGCAAATCAACATAGCCCTAGCACATGGTATGCAACTAATGAGCTGGCAGTGGTTTTGCCTCTATGTTATTTAGCATAGACCACCAGAAGCAGTTTGAGTGGACAGCATGAACATATCACTGTCTTTTGCAGGGCCAAGTCATTCTTTCTCTGTCACTATTCAGACTGGACTGAGTGTGACTGCTTTACTATCTCATAGGCCATCTTGGCTTCATGGATGGCCTCATGCTAAATAAATCTATAAAGAATGAAGCAGCGAAAAGCCTTTATATACCATCTGCATGACAGAAAATGTAATATATCTCACCAAATTGAGAATTTCTTCTCAGTAGAGTTCTAGGGGTCCAATGGGATAAGTTGCAATAATGATCAGGATGAATGAGTTGTCTTCCATGAACTATGTGGTAGTAGAGCCATCAACCTGTATAAAGAACACTTTCTGATTGAAGAGTAATTTATCATGCTTCATATATGTGTGACTGAGTTTGAATATATATCAAGGTTCAAAGCAAATTCCCTAAACTTAGATTCTCATGCCACTCACATTTGCTACATTGTCACTTCTTCCTTTATACTTGTATAATGCTAAGAATATTTAGGCTATACTCCATTAAAAATAACAAAGCCCAGTGGTTTATGATAATTAAGGTAAATACCATAAAATGAGATGTACAAATATGACCAAGATACCATGTTTCAAACTAGACATAAATGATTTAAATTCACCATCTTCGAAGCAGACTTTTATTCTGAATATAAATGCATAAAGCCAGCTAAATTCTTTTTAAAAATTATATACTACACAGGTCAAGAAGCAACAGTTAGAACTGGGCATGGAAAAATGGACTAGTTCCAAACTGGGAAAGGAATATGACAAGGCTATATATTGCCACACTGCTTATTTAACTTCTATGCAGAGTAAATCACATGAAATGCAGGGCTGGATGAAGCACAAGCTGTAATCAAGACTGCTGGGAGAAATATCAATAATCTCAGATATGCAGATGACACCACCCTTATGGCAGAAAGTGAAGAGAAACTGAAGAGCCTCTTGATGAAAGTGAAAGAGGAGAGTAAAAAAGCTGGCTTAAAATTCAACATTCAGAAAACTAAGATCATGGCATTCGGGCCTATCACTTCATGTCAAATAGATAGGGAAACAATGGAAACAGTGATAGACTATTTCCTTGGACTCCAAAATCACTGCAGATGGTGACTGCAGCCATGAAATTAGAAAACGCTTGCTCCTTGGAAGAAAAGCTATGACCAATCTAGACAGCATATTAAAAAGCAGAGACATTACTTTGCCAACAAGGGTCCATTTAGTCAAAGCTGTGGTTTTTCCAGTAGTCATGTATGGATGTGAAGTGAAATGAAGTGAAGTGAAGTCGCTCAGTTGTGTCTGATCTTTGTGACCCCGTGGACTGTAGCCCACCAGGCTCCTCTGTCCATGGGATTCTCCAGGCAAGAATAATGGAGTGGGTTACCATTTCCTTCTCCAGGGGATCTTCCCAAGCCAGGGATCGAACCTGGATCTCCCTCATTGGAGGCAGACAGTTTAACCTCTAAGCCACCAGGGAAGACCAATGGCTGTGAAAGTTGGACCATAAAGAAAGCTAAGCACTGAAGAACTGATGCTTTTGAACTGTGATATTGGAGAATACACTTGAGAGTCCCTTGGACTGCAAAGAGATCAAAGCAGTCAATTCTAAAGGAAATCAGTCCTAAATATTCATTGGAAGGACTGATGCTAAAGCTGAAACTCCAATACTCTGGCCACCTGATGTGAAGAACTGACTCATTGGAAAAGACCCTGATGGTGGGAAAGATTGAAGGCTGGAGGAGAAGGGGAAGACAGAAGATGAGATGGTGGGATGGCATCACTAATTGGATGGACATGAGTTTGAGCAAGTTCCCAGGGTTGGTGGACAGGGAAGCCTGGGGTGCTATAGTCCATGGGGTCACAAAGAGTCGGACAAACCTGAGCAACTTAACTGAACTGATAATTATGAAAACATGGAAAATTTAAAAAGAAATTAAAATAAATTCTATAATCATGACTATATATTGTTATTGCTTGCTAAGTCACTTCAGTCGTGTCCGACTCTGTGTGACCCCATAGACGGCAGCCCACCAGGCTCCCCTGTCCCTGGGATTCTCCAGGCAAGAACACTGGAGTGGGTTGCCATTTCCTTCTCCAATGCATGAAAGTGAAAAGTGAAAGGGAAGTCGCTCAGTCGTGTCTGACTCTTAGCGACCCCATGGACTGCAGCCTACCAGGCTCCTCTGCCCATGGGATATTCCAAGCAAGAGTGCTGGAGTGGGGTCCCATTGCCTTCTCCGATGACTATATATACCACCAGACTAATAAAAATAATATTGAGTAGCTCTATTAATATCAGATTAAATATATTATTTTTAAGTGTCATTAAAGAAGAGGGGAACCAGTATGTAGTGATGAAAGTTTTCAGTTTTCCAGGAAATTTTAAACATTCTAAACTGTTATTTTCTAATAGTACAAACTGAAAAAAACTTGACTTCCCTGGTGGCTTAGATGGTAAAGAATCTGCCTGCAATGCAGGAGACCCGGGTTCAATCCCTGGGTAGGGAAGTTATTTGGGGCTTTGCTAGTGGCTCAGACAGTAAAGAATCTGCCTGCAGTACAGGAGAACCAGGTTTGAACCCTGGGTCAGGAAGACACCCTGAAGAAGGGAATGACAACCCACTTCAGTATTCTTGCCTTGAGAGTCTCATGGACAAAGGAGACTGGCTTGCTACAGTCCTTGAGGTCGCAAAAAGTTGGACACAACTGAACGAATTTTACTTCATTTCACTTCAAAAATACTATGTAGCATTTTATGAAAATGTAAGAGGTAATTGACAATTTCCAATCATGTTTTCAGATTACAACCTACCTTTTCCACTAGATGTAACTAAGCTTTCTTCATTAAGGCAAGGGTTTTCTCTCTTCTCACTACCAAATCCTCATTTGTCTTAGTCTATTCAGGCTGCTCTAACCAAATGCCACTAAGTAGTTTATGAACAGGATAAATTTATTTCTCACATTTCTTTAGACTAAATCCAAGCACAAGAGGCCAGCATGTAAGTTCCGGTGAAAGTTTACTTCCTCTTTCCTGTATCTTCAGTTTGTAAAATGGAAGATGGACCTCTGTGGGGTTTCCTTTATAACAGCATTGATCTCACAACATGCTACTGTAATTAAAATGAATAATCAACAAGGACCTACTGTATAGCACAGGGAACTCTGCTCAATGTTATGTGGCAACCTGGATGGGAGGGGAGTTGGGAGAGAATGGCTACATGTATATGTAAGGCTGAGTCCCTTTTGTCTACCGGAAATTATCACAACATTGTTAACTGACTATAATCCTATAAAATAAAAAGTTTAAAAAAAAAAAAAGCTTTAATCTCATTTGTGCGGACTCCTCACTCATGACCTAATCACCTCCCAAAGCCCCCACCCAACTAGTACATCATCTCTGAAGATTAGGATTTTGGTATATGAATTTGGGAAGGACACATTCTGCACATAGCATCATTTAATACAAGAAGGACCTCAATAAATATCAGCTGATTAAATAAATTATTGATAGACCCAACACACAAAATATAAAAGTATGAATTATATCAAATACATTTAGGTTACTGGACATATGGGGATCCTTGCACCCCATAATATAATAGCAAATAACCCATACTAATAGAATATTTATAACAGTTTTCCATTAAATATATCTTTGAAAGAGATTTTCTAAATTTGCACCATACAGATCCCATGCATTAAAAACCATTAATTTAGAACTAAATGACAAAAGATACATTTAAAAATATGGGAAAGAAACAATGTTATAAATTAGAGAAAATTAGAAAAATAAATAATATAAAGGACCCAAATTAATACACTAGAAAAAGATGACATTGACATAGATTATCAGCAGAAACAGCTTTTGGCTCTTTGAGAATGCTAAAAATTGAGAAAATAAGAGAGGTTTAAATACAAATTCAGAGAAGGCGATGGCACCCCACTCCAGTACTCTTGCCTGGAAAATCCCATGGATGGAGGAGCCTGGTGGGCTGCAGTCCATGGGGTCGCTAAGAGTCAGACACGACTGAGCGACTTCCCTTTCACTTTTCACTTTCATGCATTGGAGAAGGAAATGGCAACCCACTCCAGTGTTCTTGCCTGGAGAATCCCAGAGACGGGGGGGGCCTGGTGTGCTGCCGTCTATGAAGTCACACAGAGTCGGACACGACTGAAGTGACTTAGCAGCAGCAAATACAAATGGTTAGAAATGAAAAAGGAAATATAATTTTTAAAAAAATAGAATAAAATCCCAAGAATGTTATGGATACACATTTGAAAATTTCAAAGAAATAGAAAAGTTCTAAAAAAAATATGATCTACTTAGACTTACTTGAGAAGAGTCCTGGGTGTTCATTGGAACGACTGATGCTAAAGCTGAAACTCCAGTACTTTGGCCACCTCATGAGAAGAGTTGATTTATTGGAAAAGACCCTGATGCTGGGAGGGATTGGCGGTGGGAGGAAGAGGGGACAACAGAGGATGAGATGGTTGTATGGCACCACCAACTCGATGGACATGAGTCTGAGTGAACTCCTGGAGCTGGTGATGGACAGGGAGGTCTGGCATGCTGTGACTCATGAGATCACAAAGAGTTGGACACGACTGAGCAACTGAACTGAACTGAACTGAACTTGAGAAGAAATTAATATCAGAATGATCTCAGTTCTTTTCAAAAAATGTACCAATAATTAAAAGCTTCACTCTTAAGCAAAAATATATCCAAACTTTTTAAAATAGAATTTTATTAAAATTTTAAGAAACGTATCAAATATCTGTGCAAAATTCTAGGAAAACAGAAAGAAGGAAGACACACCCACATTTTAAATATAAGGCCACTATGACATAATTGCTTCCCTGGTGGTTCTGAAGGTAAAGAGCCTTCAGAGCTGGAGTCCCATGTGAGATCCCTGGTTCAGGAAATCCCCTGGAGAAGGAAATGGCAGCCCTCTCCAGTATTCTTGCCTGGAAAATCCTTTGGACAGAGGAGACTGGCGGGCTATAGTCCACAGCATTGCAAAGAGTTGGACACGACCAAACAACTAACAACAAAAACATGATATAATCGCAATAATCCTAAATAAAATACTATAATATATCAAATGTTGAAGATTATGACCAAGTTAAATTTATTCTAAGAACACGAAGCTGCTTTAATATTAAAAAAATCTGTTAATATTATTCACCATAGACTGAGATGAAAATAATGCGCTAACTAAAACTATTAAAGTAGTTAAAGAAAATCAACACATCTTTACTATTAGAAGCAAATATCTTACAAACTAAGACAAGAAAACTTATTAAACCTGATAAGCTGCATTTACAAAGAAATCTTAGCTGGCATCATTTACGATGATAGTATTAGAATGGCACCCCTTACAACAAGCAACAAGAAAAAGATATCCACTATCCTATCATACATCATCTGAATATCACATTTTAACTCTTAACTAAGAGATAAAAAAATAAATAGTAGACACTGAATTGAATGGGGATTCAAATATTGTCATTATTTTCAAATACCAATATCTTTCTGGAAAATGATATTCTAAGTGAAAAATGATGATTTCTAAGTGAAATATGTAATGTTCATGTAAGAAAAATAATTTAAAAATTTTGCAATTTTTTTGCAACCTTTTTTGAATAAAGAGATCATGTTCATGGATAGTTCAGTTTTCCCCTAACTGATCAAGACTTTTCATTGAATTTGACAATCTATCTCTAAATTAATATGTGTTGCAAAATAACCAACATAGGTAGCAAAATCACAGATTGTATAGAACCCAAAATGTATTATAAAATGTAGGAGGACTCCTGTTGGCTACAGGGCTTCCCTGGTGGCTCAGATGATAAAATATCTGCCAGCAATGTAGGAGACTTGTGTTTGATCCCTGGGTCAGGACAATCTCCTGGAGAAGGGAATGGCAACCCACTCCAGTATTCTTGCCTGGAGAATCCCTGTGGACAGAGGAGCCTGGTAGGCTACAGTCCATGGGGTTGCAGAGTCCAACATTACTGAGCGACTACGTTTCTGGGTACATTCCCCCTCCCCTTAATGTGATTTTCAGATTCAGGGCAGAAAAGATAAAGGATAAAAGCCCTGATATGGAAGTTGGTTCATGAAATGTAGCTTTCAAAGCAGTGTAAAAGTGAAACTAATCCAATCTGGGATTGACAGCTAACCAAGACATCTTTTGTTCTTTGGCATTTAAAGGATGCTCATCCTTAAAATGCAAGTGTTTCAATGTAATTAACATCAGCATATGATAACTCTCAAGAAACAGGACAGGGAAAATATTTTATAGCCACAATCTGTAGTAATGACTATAACCCCTAGATCAAAATTATTGTCAGATCTGCATTTTTTTTAAATTACATTTCATATTCTAAATAATATCCCATTTACAAAATGGCTTTTCTTGCTTACTACTTATGTGGAATGTGTGTTCAATGCAACATGATAGGAGAAAAATCACATTACCTGTAAACGGTCCCCATGCTTTAAGGAATATGGGGTTTTAATTATTATTTTACTTCATTTTTCCCACTTTCTGGTTTCAAAATCAGGATAGATCAAGCCTTTTTTAAGGATAAAAAAAAAAAATTCAGGGCTTCTCTGGTGGCCAAGTGGTAAAGAATCCACCTGATAATGCAGGAGACGTGAGTTTGATCCCTGGTCTGGGAAGATCCTACATACTGCAGAGCAATGAATCCTATGTGCCACAACTACTGAGCACATGTGCCACAACTATTGAAGCTGGCATGCCTACAGCTCATTCTCTGTAACAAGAGAAGCCACTAAAATGAGCAGTCTGCACACTGCAACTAGAGAGTAGCTCCCACTCAACCACAACTACAGAAAATCTTGCACGGCAATGAAGACCTAGAGCAGCCAAAGGAAATTAAAAAAAAAAAAGTTCATAATGTACAGATATATAACAAGACACAATACACTCAATACACATGTGTTATATACCTAAATATATGTACATATAAAACATCTCTATATTATATGCAAAATTATAGATAATTTTTCAATATGTATCAGATAAAACATAGTAAGGTTAAAAAGTCAACTTACTTGGGGGATACATATCAACTAGTAAAAATGAAAACTTTCATTTAAAAGGCCCCATTAATTTTCATATTCAAGGTACATTCATAAAAAAAGCTGCCAAGTAAGCTACCTTCTTCCTTGAGATCCTGCCTTCCTTTTTCACATGATTCATATCATGTCCCCTAACATAAAATAACTCATTTTTTATATGTAGAAAGGATATGTTTTCAGAAGACATATTATACACGTTACACACAACACCTCAAATATTAGATCTTACTTTGATTATTTTTTGTTACACTGGAGTCATTTTTTATGTCCATTAAATGTCTATGTGTGCTCTTTGTGACAGAGAATCTCAAAATAGGATGGCCAGCTGTTTTTTTGACACATGTGCATATATGTGAATATATATTTCTTTTATTTATTTATTTTTTTATTGAAGGATGATTTCCTTACAGACTTTTGTTGTCTTCTGTCAAACCTCAACATTAATCAGCCATAGGTATACATATATCCCTTCCTTTTTGAACCACCCTCCCATCTCCCTCCCCATCCCACCCCTCTAAGTTGATACAGAGACCATGTTTGAGTTTCCTGAGCCATACAAAAAATTCCTGTTGGCTACCTATTTTACACATGGTAATGTGTTTCCATGTTACTTTTTCAATACATCTCACCCTCTCCTCCCCTTTCCCCATGTCCAGAAGTTTATTCTCTACGTCTGTTTCTCCACTGTTGCCCTGCAAATAAATTCTTCAGTACCATTTTTCTAGATTCTGTATATATGTGTTAGAATACAATATTTATCTTTCTCTTTCTGACTTACTTCACTCTATATAATAGGTTCTGGGTTCATCCCCCTCATTAGAACTGACTCAAAGGCATTCCTTTTTATGGCTGAGTACCACAACTTCTTTATCCATTCACCTGTCAATGGACATCTAGGTTGCTTCCATGTTCTACCTATTGTAAATAGTGCTTCAGTGAACAATGGGATACATGTGTCCTTTTCAATTTTGGTTTCCTCAGGGTATACGTCTAGGAGTGGGATTGCTGGGTCATATGGTGGTTTTATTCCTAGTTTTTTACTGAATCTCCATATCGTCTTCCTTAGTGGCTGTATCAGTTTACATTCCCACCAACAGTACAAGAGCATTCCCTTTTCTCCACACCCTCTGCAGCATTTATTGTTTGTAGACTTTTTGATAATGACCATTCTGACTGGTGTGAGGTGATATCTCATTGCAGTTTTGATTTGCATTTCTCTAATAATGAGCAGTGTTGATTTTCACATATTTTCATGTGTTTGTTAGCCATCTGTATGTCTTCTTTGGAGAAACAGCTGTTCAGTATTTTTTTCCCCACTTTTTGATTGGGTCATTTGTTTTTCTGTTGTTGAGTTGTATGAGCTGCTTGCATATGGTTCTTATCATTAAATGGATAGTAACATCTCACTATGGGAAAGAAATATTCAAGATAAGTTAAGATGATGTTTGAATAGATACTTCTGCTAGATAATCTAAGCCTTATTACAGATTTTTACTAAGTCAGTCATGAGCCAGTTTTAAACTTTTCCCAATCTAAATGATATGATGATACAACTATAATGCCATAACTGGTGATATAATGTGTGTGCTTTTACTTGGTGATGGAACCTGAACTGCTCATATAATTAAATAAATCTAGACACAGACCTTATAGCTTTCACCAAAATCAAATCAATTTGAACTGCAGACCCAAGTGTAAAAGCAAACTGTAAAATTTCTAGAAGGCAACACTGGAGAAAATAGGTAACTTCAGTCTGGGGAATGACTTTTTCATACAATACTAAAGCACCATTTATAAAAGGAAAACTAATAAGATGTACTTCATTTAAATTAAATAGTTTTGGTTTTCCAGAAAACACCATTAAAACAATGAAAAAATAAGCCACATGTGGAACAAATATTTGCAAAAGACACATCTAATAAAAAACTCTAGTGGATAAAATCCATGAAACAAAGGTTCTAGACAGTAACCTACAATAAGGGACTTACTTTATTATGGTATCTATACAAAAGTAATTCATCTTCTTATTTCACAACATAGGATGGATCTGAATTTCTGGTTTAAACACTTATTTTTCACATTCCTCTACCAGATGACCCAGGTCCTCTGACTCTGTAATATCCTCAGATTTTTTTCCAACTGTCACAGGAAAATATTAGAGAATTAATTGAGCATATGTCCCCCTCATTTTTAATTTTACAGATTGAAATTTGGGTAATTTCTGAAGCTGTATTCCTTATGTTTCTCATTCCAAATAACTGATCTCAGTAACTTTTACAGAATAATATGAAATTATTTATGTGTGGATAAATGGAACTGTGCTTTCTCCTATTACACATATTATTTACAGTACCAAATCTCTAGAAAATATTGACAATAAATATCAATCAAGAGTTTGGAATTCTTTTTAATATCAAATAGTTGGTGCTATATCTAGTATAAAAGAAGGAAAGAATAATTTGTATATATGTAAAAAATTTAAGTGCATTGAGACACTCATTTAACAAATAAAATGCAGAATGATAAATTTGTGTTAGTTTTCTCTTTATTCAATAAGCTTCAACTAGAAATCATGGGCATAAAAAAACAGGTGAAACAGTTTTAATTAGCTAGCTCAGCTGCTGGAGATGATCCTACATTTTCTGATATTCAAAAATTAAATTGCAATTGTCTCTTTTCAAAGCACAAGAAACATAGGGTTTCTAATATTATTGTTCATTATTAACTTTCAGATGATTGAATATATNTTTCTAATATTATTGTTCATTATTAACTTTCAGATGATTGAATATATAATTCATTGTTAATATCCTTGTTGTTGTTCAATATCTACTAATTTCCTTTTTGTGGATTCATGTTTTGGGTGTTAATTTGCTAAATGGAACTCAGAAGAAGGAAAGCAGTCAGGTAGGTTCCTCTTCTGAATGAAGTTATCATAGTGTTTTAAGTGAACAAATACATGACATACTTATTGTATGAATATTTAAAATATAATGATCATGTTTCAGTTCAGTTCAGTTCAGTGGCTGAGTCATGTCCAACTATTTGCGACTCCATGAACTGCAGCACGCCAGGCCTCACTGTCCATCAACAACTTCCAGAGTCCACCAAAACCCATGTCCATCAAGTCGATGATGCCATCCAACCATCTCATCATCTGTCGTCCCCTTCTCCTCCTGCCCTCAATCTTTCCCAGCATCAGGGTCTTTTCAAATGAGTCAGCTCTTCGCATTAGGTGGCCAAAGTATTGGAGTTTCAGCTTCAACATCAGTCCTTCCCATGAACACTCAGGACTAATCTCCTTTAGGACGAACCAGTTGGCTCTCTTTGCAGTCCAAGGGACTCTCAAGAGTCTTCTCCAACACCACAGTTCAAAAGCATCAATTCTTCGGTGCTCAGCTTCCTTTAGAGTCCGAATCTCGCATCCATACATGATCACTGGAAAAACCATAGCCTCGACTAGACGGAACTTTGTTGGCAAAGTAATGTCTCTGCTTTTGAATATGCTATCTAGGTTGGTCATAAGTTTCCTTTCAAGGAGTAAGCGTCTTTTAATTTCATTGCTGCAATCGCCATCTGCAGTGATTTTGGAGCCCAGAAAAATAAAGTCAGCCACTGTTTCCCCTTCTATCTGCCATGAAGTGATGAGACCACATGCCATGATCTTAGGTTTCTGAATGTTGAGCTGCCAACTTTTTCACGCTCCTCTTTCACTTTCATCAAGAGGCTATTTAGTTCTCCTTCACTTTCTCCAATAAGGGTGGTGTCATCTGAATATCTGAGGTGTATGATATTTCTCCCGGCAATCTTGATTCCAGCTTGTGCTTCCTCCAGCCCAGCATTTCTGATGATGTACTCTGCATTAAGTTAAATAAGCAGGGTGACAATATACAGCCTTGATGTATTCCTTTTCCTATTTGGAACCAGTCTGTTGTTCCATGTCCAGTTCTAACTATTGCTTCCTTACCTGCATACAGGTTTCCGAAGAGGCAAGTCAGGTGGTCTGGTATGTCCCTCTCTTTCAGAATTTTCTGCAGTTTATTGTGATCCACACAGTCAAAGGCTTTGGCTTAGTCAATAAAGCAGAAATAGATGTTTTTCTGGAACTCTCTTGATTTTTTGATGATCCATCAGATGTTGGCAATTTGATCTCTGGTTTCTCTGCCTTTTCTAAAACCAGCTTGAACATCTGGAAGTTCCCAGTTCACGTATTGCTGAAGCCTGGCTTCGAGAATTTTGAGTATTACTTTACTAGTGTGAGAGATGAGTGCAATTGTGTCATAGTTTTAGCACTCTTTGGCATTGCCTTTCTCTGAAAACTGACCTTTTTCAGTCCAGTAACGCTGAAGAAGCTGAAGTTGAACACTTCTGTGAAGACTTACAAGACCTTCTTGGACTAACACCCCAAAAAGATGTCCTTTTCATTATAGGGGACTGGAATACAAAAATAGGGAGTCAAGAAACATCTGGAGTAACAGGCAAATTTGGCCTTGGAGTACAGAATGAAGCAGGGCAAAGGCTAATAAAGTTCTGCCAAGAGAATGCACTGGTCATAGCAAACACCCTTTTCCAACAATACAAGAGAAGTCTCTACACATGGATATCACTAGATGGTTGACACCAAAATCAGATTGATTCTATTCTTTGCAGCCAGAGATGGAGAAGCTCTTTACAGTCAGCAAATATAAGACTGGGAGCTGACTGTGGCTCAGATCATGAACTCCTTATTGCCAAATTCAGACTGAAATTGAAGAAAGTGGAGAAAACCACTAGACCATTCAGGTAAGACCTGAATCCCTTATGACTATACAGTGAAAATGAGAAATAGATTTAAGGGACTAGACCTGATAGACAGAGTGTCTGATGAACTATGTATGGAGGTTTGTGACACTGTACAGGAGAGAGGAATCAAAACCATCCCAAGAAAAAGAAAGGCAAAAAAGCAAAATGGCAGTCTGAGGAGGCCTTACAAATAGCTGTGTAAAGACGGGAAGTAAAAAACAAAGGAGAAAAGGAAAGATATACCCATTTGAATGCAGAGTTCCAAAGAAGAGCAAGGAGAGATAAGAAAGCCTTCCTCAGTGGTCAATGCAAAGAAATAGAGGAAAACAATAGAATGGGAAAGACTAGAGATCTCTTCAAGAAAATTAGAGATACTAAGGGAACATTTCATGCAAAGATGGGCTCAATAAAGGACAGAAATGGTAGAGACCTAATAAAAGCAGAAGATATTAAGAAGAGGTGGCAAGAATACATAGAACTGTACCAAAAAGATCTTCATGACCCAGATAATCTCAATGGTGTGATCACTCACCTAGAGCCAGACATCCTGGAATGTGAAGCCAAGTGGGCCTCAGGAAACATCACTATGAACAAAGCTAGTGGAGGTGATGGAATTCCAGTTAAGCTATTTCAAATCCTGAAAGATGATGCTGTGAAAGTGCTACACTCAATATGCCAGCAAATATGGAAAACTCAGCAGTGGCCACAGGACAGGAAAAGGTTAGTTTTCATTCTAATCCCAAAGAAAGGCAATGCCAAAGAATGATCATGTTTAGGGATAATATTTGATGACCTTTGTTCATGTACAAACACAGACACATACATACTGTTCTTTCCCTTAAATGAAGTAATCTCAAATGACTTTGAAATGAATAAATCTTATTTAAAAACTCTGAATTTGAATGTGCTCTCAAATATTTACTAAAGCATCATTATTAAGCATATACTTTACATAAAGTATAATATGGCTTTTGTAATGTAAATTTGAATAATATATAATCCCAGATCTTAAGGAAAAGAAATTCTAGTAGAAAATACAAATATGTTAATTAGCATTTACAATAGATTCTAATGTCGTACTGTTACACTGTTGTTATGTTGTAATAGCCATGGGTGCCTCAAAAGATTGACTGTAGCTTGGGCAGTCTTTCACCCAAGACTTATGTCTTGGGTATGTTTGTGTATGTTTGTGTTTTATATAGTGTTTGTGTATTTATATAGTATGAGTGGATCTTCATGAAAATATAATACAATTCCAAATGAATATATGGACTAGTGCTAGTCCTAAGTCTCTCCAGTCATGTCTGACTCTATGGGATCCTATGAACTGTAGCCTGCCAGGCTCCTCTGTCTATGGGATTCTCCAGGCAAGAAACGAGTGTGTTGCCATTTCCTTCTCCAGGGGATCTTCCCAAAATGGATATTGAACCTGAAATCTCTTACATCTCCTGCATTGCCAGGTGGGTTCTTTACCATTAACCCACCTGAGAAGCCCAAAGAATATATGCTATATACTAATACCTGGGTTCATACTTAAGCACAGCTGTGTCTTAAGTGTAACTCAGGTGTGTTTACAGACATGAAACTCTGAGTTCTTCAACATTATTACATCAAAATAGAGATAATAATAATTCTTTTATATAAAGAGTTACCACATATAGGCAAGTTCCTGGCACATGTTAAATTTCAGTAAACTTTGACTTCTTTATTATTATTACTATAGTATTGTAATTAAATGCAAAATGTACCACTTGCTGCAGGCTGCAATTTCATCACTATCTCAGTAATTTTTTTCAGACTTTGGAAAGCCTTATATAGGCCATCTTTCTGCTAGTTTTGTTGCATCCAAGTACCCCTTTTCTAGTATGTCAGGGATATTAAACTTGTAGTCTTTTTTAATCTCATTCACTAAATATTCTCTTTCTTTGAGTTCTTTCTATACTGAACCTAGATGTGCTGTGCGTTATACTAGGTTCTAAGAAGACCATGGTAAGCAAAAAGAAAGATACAGTGTCTTTCTACTGATGGAGTTTATCATCTAGTTCAGCTAGTGATATTATTAAGTGTTGAAAGTGAAAGTGTTAGTCACTCAGTTGTGTCCAACTCTTTGAGACCCCATGAACTGTATGTTGTCTGCCAGGCTCCTCTCTCCAGGGAATCCTGCAGACAAAGACACTGGAATGGGTAGCCATTCTCTTCTCCAGGGGATCTTCCCAATCCAGGGATCAAACCCAGATTTCCTGCATTGCAGGCACATTCTTTACTGTCTGAGCCACCAGGGAAGCTCATGATAATATTACAAAGAAGTTAGAATAATATTATCAGTCTATCATAGGCAGATGACTTAGTGATTTCAGTGAAAGTTCTATTAGGAAGCTTTGGATGAGGTCTGTAATACAATTTTCAGTTTATAAAGTAAAGGAAAGAGGGACTAGGAAGAGGTTTGAATTTGTATGAAAGCCATTGTGACTGCAATGAGGAATCTATGGGGAACATATATTGAGATGGAGTTGAAGAAACTATTTCCTGTCATGCAGGCAGCTGGAGGTCCTGTTGAGATATTTAGATTTTAGTATTGTTGTGTTTTTGTTTATTTATGTATTTACTTATTTTAATTTCTGAGAGTCCTGGGCAATCACTGAAATCGTGTGTGTATCTGTGTGCATGTGTATACTTACCTATATCTAGGGTGGGATGGATGATAAAGTTAAATTTGAGTTTTCAAAAACTCGGAATCAAATTTATACCAAATTTTAATCCCTAAATTTTTCTTGTCAGATTTTTCCAGGAACAAATAAAGAGCATTCATATGCTGGTATTTCTCTTTGGCATTTTTTACTCCCCTGAGTGACTAGAGTGATTGCAGTTTCTACATGTTTTGCCTCTCTCCACCTGGAAGATATGCCTTCTCATCCTACGCAGTAATGGCATCTTCAGAAGCACATTACTTAGTGTTTGCTATCATTTATTCTAGACACCAGTCTCTATTCAACTTTTCACATTTCCTCTCATAACTTGGTTTGGTTCCTGGCCCAAGTGGATTGGTCTGATTTTTTTCTATTCATATTTCTTCTTTTAATCAAGCTCTCCAACCACCCACTTAACTTCTTAGATACATTTTGACTTCTTAAAGAATCAGTTAAATCTGAGCTCAAGGTTTAAGTACATATATTCCTGCTAAAAAGGGTTTTTTTCAATATGTATATGAAAACAGACATTTTAACCTACTTTGCTGTATCTTTTTTAATCATTTGAAAGCAGGAATTGGAACAAGAATAACTACTGGGAATTAGCCTAAATTCATGGAAACACTTAATTTTTCAGGATCTGATTTTAACCCTAGGGCAATGCTTTTGACAGCATATGGTTTAGATTTGGCATAAGAGTGGAAGCATGCTGAAATCACTGCCTAGAGATTCACAGTCCTTTAATACAGAGGTGTTCCAGTTAGATTTGGTCAGAGATCACAGAAGCACATTTTCAGAGAATGCTTCAAGGTGTAAAATGTACTAAAGAATACAGCAATGAAACCACAGGACCACAATTCAGCCACCATTATTAGGCAAGCTACTATATTTCAGGTAATGTGTTGCACACTGGGGACATAAAGATTTTGAGGTTTTGGTCCTCTATTACAGTTAGAACTTTGACCTAGTTCTTTCTTCAAACAGCTCATATTATAAAGGTATAAGAGATACCTAATAATAGAACGTGAAAGTATGAGTCAAGAAATTTTGCTAAAAAAGCTATGAGAACCTAGAGAACTAAGTTATTTGCTCAAGCAATGGTGAGAGGGAAGGTATTACAGAGTAGGTGGCATTTAATCTGAGATTGTAAAAATTGAGTATGATGTTTCTAAAAGTGCGGGGATGATATTTCAGGTAAATGGAATGGTAGATGCCAAAATAGAGAGATGGGAAACTGTGTGGCCAAGAACATTATTCATGAGTACTTGAGTTTTCCTGGCGGCCTAGATGATAAAGAATCTGCCTTCAATGCAGGAGACCTGTGTTCTGATCCCTGGGTTGGGAAAATCCCCTGGAGAAGGGAATGGCTACCCACTCCAGTATTATTGCCTGGAAAATTCAATGGATGGAGGAACCTGGTGGGCTGTAGTCCATGGGGTCTCAAGGAGTCAGACATGACTGAGCAACTAATACATTCACTTTTTCATACAGTAAAGGATTTGAGAATTAAAAAGGCATATTTGTGTCAGTCCACAAGTAATACATCAGAAGGACTGATGCCTAGCTTCAAAATATTTTAAGTCCTGATGGGATAAAGGTGGCCATGGTTTGCAAGTAACCCAATCACATAATATATCCTGGAAAAGATAGCAATACCCCAGACTTCCATTTACCTCTGTAAGACAGTCAGCACACTATCCAAAATAAATGGCTATACAAAGAGAAAAGATTTAATTGATATCAGGAGGGAGAATAAGCAGAAGATAGAGTTATTGAATGTAGATTCTAAAATACAATATAGGAAAAGTTTGAGAATTCCCACAGTCAAATGGAAACTATCTTAATATTTAATAAAAATTTTGATTTGAAAATTTTATAGGTAAATTTATTCATTTAATAGATGGGTTTAACAC
>SJYQ01002689.1:18324-34807 GCA_006410935.1 Redunca redunca
ATACGATGTCAAAAGATAAAGAAGAAATATTTTTTTAAATACTGAAACTGTCAACCCAGAACACTATGCCCAATAATAACTATTATTAAAACCAAAACCCAAAAAAACCTGACTTCTGCTTCCAGCTAAAATGAATTAAGCTGTGCTAGCATTTCTCTCCCATCTGAAACAACCAGAAAAACTGAACCAAATTTATCAAATAGCAAATTTTGAGATACTGAACACTGAGAAACAAAGGAGAGACCCCAGAGAGCCCACCAGGTTCCTCCATCCATTGAATTTTCCAGGCAATAATACTGGAGTGGGTAGCCATTCCCTTCTCCAGGGGATTTTCCCAACCCAGGGATCAGAACACAGGTCTCCTGCATTGAAGGCAGATTCTTTATGATTACTTCAGCTTACTATTTGAGACACATTCCAGGCTGAAGCATAGGGAAATGAATCCATGCAGATCTAAACAGACCCCTGAGTTTAGAATACAGAGCTGAGGATTCTAGGTGCAAAGAGGGAGTAATTAGAGGTTAGTGGACAGAGTACCTGAGAGGTGGAAGCTCACAAACAGAATGCCAGTGATCTGCAGAGGGCCCTTCTCAAATATTCAGCCGAGGTTTATTAGTGCATGCATGTAAGAAACCTACTTGATGTCAAAAAAAGAAAATCTACAAAAAGATTAGAAGGAACATAATTGGCATAAACACGTGGTGGGTGCTTATTTTCCCCAGCCAGATGGAAAGCTCCCATAATCCATGGAGCATTGGGTAGGGTACATGAAGTCTTGACTCAGTAGTAGGAAATAATTAGGTCAAGATTAAACACTGATTGACTTTTGCCAAGTGCGTCTTAAAAGCAGTACCTGAAAGGATCACACTGACTTAAAAAAAAAAAAAAAAAACTATGTCATAGGGAAAAGTCCAAAATATTTACAGGGATATAATAATATCTAGTGCTCTAATATCCAACCGGGTAGAGTTCACAGCCTAATCAAAGGTAATTAGGAATGGGAAGAAGCAGCAAAATCAAACCTATAGGAAAATAATCACTCAATCAACCTTTGATCAAGAAGTAACACAGATGTTATATTTAGCAGATAAGGACATTAAAAGTTATTACAACTATATTTGATATGTTAAAAAGCAAAGTAGAAACTGAAAAATAAATTGAGTCAAAATAAAATTTCTAGAGATGAAAATGTTAATGAGTGAGAAGAAAACACACTTAAATATTAAATTTAAGTCACATAGGAATATAATTAAAGTCAGATAGGAAATTTCAGAAGAAAAAATAGAGAACTTATGAAATAGCAATAGGGACTGTTTAAATTATCACACAGAGAAAAAGTTAATGAAGATTATTAGTGAGCTGTAAGGCAATTACAGTTGGCTTGATACAAGTACGTGAGTACTTTTTGGAGTCCCCAACGATGTGTACTTTGGCATCCTCAAAAGATAGAACAGGAGACAATAAAACATTCATTGAAGAAATAATGCCCTACAATTTTCCAAATTTTATGAGAACTATAATTTCAGATCCAAGAAGTTAAACGAAAATAAATATATACTTAAAATGAGATGTTAGTAGGTATACTGAAAGCAAAAACCCAAAAAAGAATTTTTTATAGCCAAAAGTAGAGATTAATTGGAATCATTGAAAAAAATACAAATGAGGACAAAAATAGAAAAGGAGACAAAGAACAGAAGAGGCAAAAAGAAAACTAATAGTAAGGAGATAATTAGATCAATAATCACACTATGGCTTCCCTGGTGGCTCAGCAGTAAAAAGTCCACCTGCCAATGCAGGGTACATGGGTTCAATCTCTGGTTCGGGAAGACACCACATCCTATGGCACAACTAAGCCCATGTGCGACAAATATTGAGCCTGTGCTCTGGAGCCCAGGAACTGCAACTACTGAGTCCAAGTGCCATAACTACTGAAGCTCATGTCCTAGAGCCCATGCTCCACAACAAGAGAAGCGAATGCACACCACAGCTAGAGAGTATCCACACTAACTGAAACTGGAGAAAAGCCCACACAAAAATGAAACATAGCACAGCAAAAAATAAATACATAAAATTATTTATATACAAATAACATGTATATTGAGAAATCTGTATGCAGGTCAGGAAGCAACAGTTAGAACTGAACATGGGACAACACACTGGTTCCAAATAGGAAAAAGAGTACATCAAGGCTGTATATTGTCACCCTGCTTATTTAACATACAATCAGAGTACATCATGAAAAATGCTGGACTGGAAGAAACACAAGCTAGAATCAAGATTGCCGGGAGAAATATCAATAATCTCAGATATGCAGATGACACCACCCTTATGGCAGAAAGTGAAGAGGAACTAAAAAGCCTCTTGATGAAAGTGAAAGTGGAGAGTGAAAAAGTTGGCTTAAAGCTTAACATTCAGAAAACTAAGATCATGGCATCTGGTCCCATCACTTCATGGGAAATAGATGGCGAAACAATGGAAACAGCGTCAAACTTTAATTTTGGGGGCTCCAAAATCACTGCAGATGGTGATTGCAGCCATGAAATTAAAAGACACTTACTCCTTGGAAGAAAAGTTATGACCAACATGGACAGCATATTAAAAAGCAGAGACATTGCTTTGCCAACAAAGTTCCGTCTAGTCAAAGCTACGGTTTTTCCAAGTAGTCATGTATGGAAGTGAGAATTGGACTATAAAGAAAGCTGAGCACTGAAGAATTGATGCTTTTGAACTGCGGTGTTGGAGAAGACTCTTGAGAGTCTCTTGGATTGCATGCAGATTCAACCCGTCAATCCGAAAGGAAATCTACCCTGAATATTCATTGGAAAGACTGATGCTGAAGCTAAAACTCCAATACTTTGGCTACCTGATGTGAAGAACTGACTCATTGGAAAAGACCCTGATGCTATAAAGATTGAAAGCAGGAGGAGATGGTTGGATGGCATCACTGAATAAATGGACATGAGTTTGGCTAAAGTCTGGGAGTTGGTGATGGACAGGGAGGTCTGACATTCTGCAGTTCATGGGGTTGCAAAGAGTCAGACAAGACTGAGCAACTGAACTGAACTGAGTTAAAGGTAAAATGATAAAAAAAATGCATACAATATTAAATTTAATCAAAATAAAACTGAAATTACTACAGTTAATTTAAAAAAACCTAGATTTTAAAACAAATAATATTAGTACAGTTCAGTTGCTCAGTTCTGTCCAACTCTTTGTGACCCCATGAACTGCAGTACACCAGGCCTCCCTGTCCATCACAAACTCCCGGAGTCTACCGAAACCCATGTCCATTGAGTTGGTGATGCCATCCAACCATCTCATCCTCTGTCGTTCCCTTTTTCTCCTGCCCCCCAGCATCAGGATCTTTTCTAGTGAGTTAGTTCGTCACATCAGGTGGTCAAAGTACTGGAGTTTCAGCTTCAACATCAGTCCTTCCAATGAAAATGCAGGACTGATCTTTAGGATGGAATGGTTGGATCTCCTTGAGTTCAAGGGACTCTCAAGAGTCTTCAACACCACAGTTCAAAAGCATCAATTCTTCGACGCTCAGCATTTTTTATAGTCCAACTCTCACATCCATACATGATCACTGGAAAAACCATAGCTTTGACTAGACGGAGCTTTGTTGACAAATAATGTTTCTGCTTTTTAATGTGCTTTCTAGGTGGGTCATAACTTTCCTTCCAAGGAATAAGCATCTTTTAATTTCATGCCTGCAGTCACCATCTGCAGTGATTATACCATGAGGGAATAAAAAGAGAGTTTATAATGATAAAGGGGTCAGTTTGTCATTTCTATCATAGGTAAAAATCATCTGGCTATTTCATGATACTGGACATGTCTGTGCATTTACATTTGTATTACATATGAATTTATACAAATTACTGAAATTAAGGATTAATCTATGGTTCTTATTTTACTGTAGAAATGGAGCCTTATAAAATATTTGCGATTAAATACTGGTATTGGTGTAACAACATGGATGAACTTCAAAAACATACTAAGTAAAAAAAGTTATATTTAAAGAACACACTGTGGGGTTGCATTTACGTAAAATTCAATAAAAGAATGTTATTATTGTGAAAAAAAATAGATCAAAGGTAGTATGCTAAAAGTCATATCAGCATTGACTACAGTAAAATACAAGTCTACTTTTCCAGGTTCTGCTAATGTTCTGTCCTTTCAGAAGGGAATGACTACCCACTCCAATATCTTGCACAGGGAACTGCATGGACAGAGGATCCTGGTAGGCTGCAGTCCACGGGTTCGCAAAGAATCGGACAACCTAATTGTTCTATATTTTGATTTTTGAGGTGCTTGGAGATATGCTGTGTTGTGCTTAGTCGGTCAGTCAAGTCCAACTCTTTGTGACCCCATAGACTGTAGGTGGCCAGGCTCCTCTGTCCATGGGGATTCTCCAGGCAAGAATACTGAAGTGGGTTGCCATGCCCTCCTCCAGGGGATCTTCCCAACCCAGGGAACAAACCCAGGTCTCTCACATTACAGGGGGATTTTTTACCATCTGAGACACCAGGGAAGCCCATGGATAATACTGGAGTGAGTAGCTTATCTCTTCTCCAGGGGATCTTCCTGACCTAGGAATCAAACTCGAACCTCCTGAATTGCAGGACGATTCTTTACCAGCTTGGAGATATACACACACTTATAAAAACTCATTAAACTGTATGCTTAAATTATTTCCACTTAGTTAAATTATATCTCGGTAGAATGTATTAAAATATTTATGATAGAACAAATAAAAATAGAGTGTTGATTCTGACAAGGTTGAGAGCTATTAACTTATATCTGCATAGTCTCAGACATTTATTTATTGCGATACTTATTTTCTCTCAAATATATTCATTCTTTCTTCTATCACCAGAAAACTGGAGGAAATATCTAATTTTCCTTCTTTTTTTTTTTTTTTTTTTAATAACATAATCCATTTCACTGCCCACCAAGCTCTGGCTAAACAACCCAAATGGCACATTAAGGTGTTTTGCTAAACAAGCACTGTTTTCTGAGGGAAGAAAAATTCCACCACATGGTTTTAAATGGAAATTTTTTCCTCAAGTATTAAAATAAATTATCAAAGAGAATCAAAGTTTTGTTAAGAGTTTGAAGTTCTATTTTTATACATATATACATATATCCAGAGAAATATATTTATTTACTGCCATTTATATGTGGTGTTGATTCAAGAACATTGCAAAATAAAAGAAAATTTGAGGAGTTCCCTGCTTTAATAGCATCAAAAGATATACTCTGTTACCACCCTTCAATGTGATCAGTAACACTAATTTTCAAAACAGCAGTTAGAATAAGAAGGAAACACCAAGTGTTGAGAGCCACATATGTGTATAAAAGAAATCTTTATTAACTCACTCAGAGACACTTTCACTTCAGCAGTGTTCCTGTCTAGATTGAACTTCTCAAGAATATGATTATTAAATCAGAAAGTGATGTCCCAGGTTTTGAACTTGACATTTACAAGAACTGTTGAATATCTATAACTGAAAATAATTACAAAATATATCAGAATGATTGCTGAGTTAAGCTGTGCTATAACTGTTACCAAGTTACCACACACTCCAGATTAGTCTTCCATAAAATTATGTTTTGAGGGAATGCACACACACATACACATTTCACTCAGTCATGTCTGACTCTTTGTGACCCCATGAATTACAGCATGCCAGGCCTCCCTGTCCATCACCAACTCCCGGAGTTCACTCAGACTCACGTCCATTGAGTCAGTGATGCCATCCAGCCATCTCATCCTCTGTTGCCCCCTTCTCCTCCTGCCCCCAATCCCTCCAAGCATCAGGGTCTTTTCCAGTGAGTCAATTCTTTGCATGAGGTGGCCAAAGTATTGGAGTTTCAGCCTTAGCATCAGTCCCTCCAAAGAACACCCAGGACTGATCTCCTTTAGGATGAACTGGTTGGATAGATTAATAAATACTTGATTAATATTATCATGAGTACAAATTCTGACATTCCAAATCAAATGTAACTTTTATTAAAATAAAATATTAGCTACACCCTCTGTAAACAATCAATTGGTCAACAACTGATTGAACAAATGGATTACAAGATGATTATCTAACACCTTCAGATGTGCTCTCAGGAAGGCTAACATTGTTTTGGAAAACACCATGTGCATAGAAAAGCAGCTCTATGCTTTTCATCCTGAAAACTACTTCCTAGCGGAATTTAAGAAATCCTAGGATGGAACTTCTGATATTTAAGAAAACTAAGATTCCTAGCTAGCTGTTTTAGGTTTTAATGTTTTGGTAGCATAAACCGCTGAGAAGACAAAAACATGTATATATATGTATATTTATATATATATAACCGTCTAGTCAAGGCTATGGTTTTTCCAGTAGTCATGTATGGATGTGAGAGTTGAACTGTGAAGAAGGCTGAGCACCGAAAAATTGATGCTTTTGAACTGTGGTGTTGGAGAAGACTCTTGAGAGTCCCGTGGACTGCAAGGAGATCCAACCAGTCCATTCTGAAGGAGATCAGCCCTGGGATTTCTTTGGAAGGAATGATGCTGAAGCTGAAACTCCAGTACTTTGGCCACCTCATGCGAAGAATTGACTCATTGGAAAAGATTTTGATGCTGAGAGGGATTGGAGGCTGGAGGAGAAGGGGACGAAAGAGGATGAGATGGCTGGATGGCACCACTGACTCAATGGATGTGAGTCTGAGTGAACTCCAGGAGTTGGTGATGGACAGGGAGGCCTGGCNAATAGTATCAATTATTAATAAAGTGTTTATGATGATTTTTGGTTTGTGCTTGCTTTAATATAATTCCAAATATCCATGAGTTGATAATGCAGAAGAGGACATTTTTCTTCTTATTCTTTGTTAGGCATTGCACGGACATATTATGACTAACAAAAATGAGAATCCTCAAAGATTCCTCAGATTAGACTTGAATTTATAAGATATTCAAATTTTAACTCTAAAAACTTTTATTATGAATTACTTCATTTAATAAGTAATCACTTTGAGGCCAGATCCAGAAAACAGATGAAATCAGACTCCTCCCAACATTTCCTTCAGTTCGTTCACAAAGTGTTAATTCATGAAGTTTTATGTAACTAGGTTTACTGAAGTGGAATTTTTAACTGCCAATTATAGTTCCCAGCATAGGTAATTCTTGATGAAGATAATCTAGAGACAATATCTGAAAAACTCTGCTCTGGATACAAGAAAAAATTTTCTTACAAATTTACTTAATAGATATTGAGTTATGATTTCTCATTTTCTCAGAATAATTCTTGATGCATTTCTAAAGGTTCTGAATCACTTACATTAAGGTTTAGGTGTATAAGTGAAAAGAAATAAGGATGAGTTAGCTTGTGTTATTTACCTGGGCAAGTGTCAAAACTATTACATGTTGATAGCAATGTGAAGTTTCACCAGTTATAAAAGTTAATTAGAAAAAGAGGCAGGGCTGGGAACTCTGTGTAAATAAAATTTACTGAAATATCAGTAACTTACAGTCAGCTCTTGATAAATGGGAGTAATGGGAGGGTGTGGGGAAAGGACAAATATAAGCTTAAATCATGGATAAAGAAAAACTACTAATCTCTTGATTACTGGGGGAAAGACTAATTGGTTCACCACGAGCAGGAGCTTACTCTAGAACAATAATGAGGCTTCCATTGATTACTGCTGTTTGCCAGCCATGTGGTCCAACACCTTTGGGCTGATCCACATTTGTTATCTGATGAGAGTGTAGGAGTAGAAGTAGGAGGCAAGTAAAAATTAAGAATAGGCAGGTTATAGTCAGCACTAATCAGTTGCTGTCTCACTGTTAAAGAACCCTTCTTTCCCATAGCTTAGATAGTTTGCATTCTTAAACACTCTTTGGATACAGTCTAACCTGCATAAGAATGGTAAATATTGAGTTATTGATGTGTAATACACAGTAAGTCCTAGTCTTATGAATTTCCAGGTACTCACACATGGATATTTCTCTATATAGACTCCAGTCAGTAGTGACTGTAGGAGGAGGGCATGGCAACCCACTCCAAAATTCTTGTCTGAAGAAATCCATGGACAGAGGAGCTTGGCAGGGTATAATCCACTGGACTGCATAGAGTCAGACACAGCCAAAGCAGCTTAGCACACACACTCACAGTGATTACAGGCTCAAATTAATTCACCCTTTTGTATAACATATCTGCTATGTTAATATATAATAAGAAATTATAAATAATATACATGTTTCCTCTTAATCAAAGAAAATTTTATGCATTTTTAATTAAAACTTTTGATAAACTGTTAGGTCATTAAATCATGCATCAGAGAAGACATTTCTTAATCTATTCAACAAATAATTATTGTACCTCTACTCTGCTGC
This sequence comes from Redunca redunca, assembly GCA_006410935.1. NCBI lineage: Eukaryota > Metazoa > Chordata > Mammalia > Artiodactyla > Bovidae > Redunca > Redunca redunca. Next base: position 26,702 of record SJYQ01002689.1, read on the forward strand.
CAGGATCTAAGTTACAAGCTGGTGACATAGAAATAAATAAAATAAATACAGCCTCAATCTTTGTATAGATTAATTCTACTGAGAGATGACATATCCACAAACTACTAATATATAAACAGACATACAAAAGCATTACAAATTTTAATAAGTATATTGTGGGAGATAGGCTGGAAATGAGTTTAAGGAAAATTGGAAACTTTATTTGGATAGACTGATCAGCAAAAGACTATCAAAGGAAATTTCATTGACACTGGGATAAGAAAGATGAGGTGGAGCCATAAAAGATCAGGGAAAGGAGAAAAGCATACACAAAAGCCTGGAGGATCTAAAGTGCTTTATATTCTAAAACCTTAAAAAAAAATACCAGTGATTCTGGAGCACAGAGAAATAGATAAAAATTTTTCCCAATATCAAAAGTGGTAGAATCAAAGACTAGATTCAAGTGCAATGGCAGATATTTAAGGATTTTACATGTGGAGTGACTCAATCAGATATATATTTTAATGAAATAAATTCTAACTTGTATGGTAAGGATACATTTAAAGGGAGCACAAAATTAAGTGGAAAATCAACTAGGAAATTATTGCTTTATTCTGGAGAGACATAATGACTCTGGCTCCTGCCCCTGACAGTAGAAATGGACAGTTGTAAAGCTGACACTAGTTTTAGGGATAGAATCTGTATAAACTACTGATGGGTTGCCTGTGCAGAATGAGATAAAAAGAATTTTTATGTTTCTAGCTTTTAGCACAGGTAGTGGTATTATTTACTTGTGAAGGCTTAGAGGTAAACAGGTATGTCTTTATCCATGCATATTTATGTGTTTGCTTGAAATATTGAAGAGTTTGATTTCAAACATACATTTTGAATTTTATGAGATCTGTAAGTAAAGATATCAAGGAGACAGCTGAATGTGAATATCTGGCATTAAGGTAACTCTGGGCAGGACATTCATATTTTGAAATAGGCACTTTCAAGATGGTATTATGAATGTGGATGAAATTACCTACAGAAGCAGTGGAAAAAGTGAATAAATGATAATAAATTTTCAATCCCTTTTTTGTAAAAAAAAAAAAAAAAAGGCAAAAAACCAATCACAGCTCAAAGACATAAAGGGCAATGACTTAATCAAGTTTCCATGTACAAGGACCATGTGTTGATTTAAATACTTCTCCATCTTTTTCCATGAATACAAAAGCTTTGATGCTTCCTAAAACCCTCATTTCTGATTTAGGGCAAAGTTTAAGGATACAAGTTTTCCTTTTTGTTGTTGTTGTTTAGCCACTATGTCATGTCTGAGGCTTTGCAACCCCATGGACTATAGCCTGCCAGGCTCTTCTGTCTTTGGGATTTCCCAGGCAAGACTACTAGAATGAGTTACTATGTCCTTCTCCAGGAGATCTTCTTGATACAGGACTTGAAGCTGCCTTTCCTGCATTGGTAGGTGGATTTTATACCACTGAGCCACCTGGGAAACCCTTTGTCTACTAGACAAGATCTTTTCTTATTTTAGAGCAAAGGCATGGATCTAGTTCTTGAATTTTCCTGATCATGGGATTCATATCATAAACAGTCTAAAAAGAGTGATTTCAGACATCAGGATTAGTAACTTCTGCTGCTACTGCTAAGTCGTTTCAGTTGTGTCCGACTCTGTGCGACCCCATAGACGGCAGCCCACCAGGCTCCACTGTATCTGGGATTCTCCAGGCAAGAACACTGGAGTGGGTTGCCATTTCCTTTTCCAAAGTAACTTCCACAACCATTTAAAAAATTAAATAAATAAATCACATATTTTTTTTCCCCACATACCATATAGATTTTAATTTTAACAACAAATTTCTCCCATAAGACTTATAGGGCTATCATTTCTAGATGTCTTCTGTATACATACTACCAAAGAGAGAGGATCTGTCTGTTATGTTAAAACATTTATTGATTAAATTCGCATCTTAGGACTTCCCCTGTGGTCCAGTGGTTAAGACTCCACATTTCCACTGCAGGGGCCACTGGTTCAATCCCTGGTCCAGGAAACGAGGATACTGTATGACATGTACTGCAGCCAAGAAAACAGAATTCATATCCCAGTTGCAACATATCAGACAAATCAGAAATTTGTCTGATACAAATTTTCCTGGCATTGACTGAGTGAGAATAGAGATACAGGGCAATACAATTTTCTAATAAATATTCTTTAAATTATACAAAAGATTTTAGAGAAATTGTTGGAGGCATTCCATTTACCCCTTCATTTTACTAAACCTAGAGATGGTCACTTTGAAGAGATTATGTTAAAGCACTTTTGTAAAAGACATCTTTTACATGTATCTGTATCTTTGTGTGTGGTAGAAAAAGTGAATAATTGTGGGTGTACACACATTAAGTTTATATATCCACTGAATATTAAGATTAACTCCACTGAGACCTTATTTTAGTCTTTCTTTCCTAGGATTTTACATTTGTCCCAATAATGTTAATTTTTGTTTTTGCCATATGCACATAATCACATCTAGAGTTTTGTAGAGAAAAGAAAAAAATGAAATTAGTAACTCTTTTTTTTTCCCAAATATGCTCACCAATTGTAAAGCATAAACGCATAAATGTGTACAAAGTGAAATGTTTAAAAGAGTATAGATTCTCTGATCTACTCACACTTGGTCTGAAACTATTTCAACCTAATTGTATTCACAGTCCACCTCCTTAAATGTGTTTCATATATATCTCTTCCACTGCTGATATTCCCTAGGTGTTAACACACAGTGTCACCAAATTTTCTGTCTCTAAAAATGTAGATGTTTAGTGTAATCTCAAAAACTATTAGAAAACAAAAAGCAATCTATTCATCTGTCACCCTGACTTCTATGCTATTCTCTAAGAGAATAATTTTCTATTATTTGACATAAGCATCTTACTTCCTAGAAATAAAACTTTCCTTAAGGTTTGAGTATATGGTTTATCTTGAAGTCAATAAGACTCAAGATTGTGTACTGAAAGGCATAACTTAGTTGTCGAATACTATGTAACTACCAATAAGCAGTCTTCCCTATGTCTTTGCTACATTCTTATTTTCTAACATTTTTCATACAAACTATTTCAAGTAAAAATTATACTTTACAAGATAATACAATACAAAAATGTATAGTGTATGTATGACACATAGCAGCTAGCTCTGTCTAATATTAATATTTTATATTTTACATGCCTTTATTTTCAAACATCCTAGAAAAAAAGAATCAGTGGAAGTCTTCTCTGTATCCTTTCCAATCTCACTAGGGACCAATTTTCCTTTAAACAAACTGCCATTATGAATTAGGTATTTAACTCTCCCAATTCTACACATACACACACACACACATACACACACACATATACTCAAATGGTAAAAAAATCTTCCTTCAATGAAGGGAACCTGGGTTAAATCCCAGGTTGGGAAGATCCTCTGGAGAAGGGAATGGCTATCCATTTCAGTATTACGGCCTGGAGAATTTCATGGACATAAGAGCCTGGTGAGCTACAGTTCATGGGGTGGCAAAAAGTCGGACATGACTGAGTGAGCAAAATTTTCACTTTTTACATACACATATACACAGTATCTAGAATTGTTATATTTATGTTAAATTTTACATAAATGTTGATTTTTNGTTTGTTCTCTTTCTGAATGAACCAAAGTAAACTTTTAATTTTTCTTACATAAAAAAAAAAGAATTACCAAATTTTGAGAACTGATTACAAACAGAACTTCTTCCTTTTTTTTTTCCCTGTCCTTGAAAATACTCTGCCTTTCTTATCTAAACTGGGAGAATTATTGAATCTACTTTCTAAATTCTGCTACTTAAAATTTCAAATGTGCTCCCCCTACCAACACTTTCTTTCTATTTACCTTAGCAGAAATATATTTTGCCTTGTTAATTTATTTTCTGAACAGTACACTTGATCAGAATTTTAAGGAAAAGCTGTTAGCTTTCATTTCTCTTGCCATATAATATTAATGAGGGCATTTCCATTATATTCAACAGTAATGCTAAAAGCATATTGCTTAGAACAAGAGTGTTTTCATTAGATTAGTAATTTTGCATTTGAAATGGAACACAATATAACATTTGGCTTTATCGTAAGGCAATGGACATGGAACAACAGACTGGTAACAAATAGGAAAAGGAGTATGTCAAGGCTGTATATTGTCACCCTGTTTATTTAACTTATATGCAGAATACATCATGAGAAACGCTGGGCTAGAGAAAGCACAGCTGGAATTAAGATTGCCGGGAGAAATAGCAATAACCTAGATATGTAGATGACACCACCCTTATATCAGAAATTGAAGAAGAACTAAAGAGCCTATTGATGACAGTGAAAATGGAGAGTGAAAAAGTTGGCTTAAAGCTCAACATTCAGAAAACGAAGATCATGGCATCCGGTCCCATCACTTCATGGGAAATAGATGGGGAAACAGTGGAAACAGTGACAGGCTTTATTTTTCTGGGCTCCAAAATCACTTCAGATGGTGATTGCAGCCATGAAATTAAAAGACGCTTACTCCTTGGAAGGAAAGTTATGGACAACCTAGATAGCATATTAAAAAGCAGAGACATTACTTTGTCCACAAAGGACCATCTAGTCAAGGGTATGGTTTTTCCAGTAATCATGTATGGATATGAGAGTTGGATTGTAAAGAAAGGTGAGCACTGAAGAATTGATGCTTTTAAACTGAGGTGTTGGAGAAGACTCTTGGGAGTCTCTTGGACTACAAGGAGATCCAACCAGTCCATCCTAAAGGAGATCAGTCCTGGGTGTTCATTGGAAGGACTGATATTGAAGCTGAAACTCCAATACTTTGGTCACCTGCTGTGAAGAGCTGACTCAATTGAAAAGCCCCTGATGCTGGGAAAGATTGAAGGCAGGAGGAGAAGGGGAAGACAGAGGCTGAGATGTCTGGATGGCATCACCAATCAATGGACATGGGTCTGGGTAGACTCTGCCAGTTGGTGTTGGACAGGGAGGCCTGTCATGCTGTGGTTCATGGAGTCGCAGAGTCGGACATGACTGAGCGACTAAACTGAATGCAACGTAAAGCTCTAGTCATATTTTCCTTTCAATGAACTTTAATCTTCACCAATTAGAGGAACAGAAGTGTAACAGTCTACAAATATGTCTGACAAATATGTATTACATAAAGCCTCTATATATCAATGCTATAAAGTATTACTTTAATTTACACTCACCTTTAGTAAATAGTAACTCTCAATCCCATAAATAGGGATTGACATGTACAATAGAGTCATAGAATGCTATTGCCAACATGTTGATCTCCTAGCTCTGCAATTTGAAAATTTTCTAAGGCAATTATTTTAACATGTCTATCATATTGTGATTATATTTCTGGAGAACAGGTGGCATGTTGTGAAAAGTTACAGACCATAAAGAGATATTTCAGTTAGGATAAAACAACGTATCATTTTCTTTAAATCTCTCAGCCCTTGCTCATTTTAATTTGAAACAATTTGAATGAACACAACATTAGTTTCCCAGTTATGCTGCACTCAAAATTTACCATATTTCTCACCTGAAGGCATAAACTTTAGTGACATCCTAATCATTTTCACTGCAATAGTGCTTGTGCTATAAACTGGAGATTAAATAGTAGGTGGGGAATAAACAGCAGGAGCAGATGAATTTCAAAAACAAATGATCTCTATTTGAATGCAAATATTCCCATTAATAAAGAATGAGAAAGGAAACATTTTAAAAATCAGTAATATATTAAAGTGAATTATTTCTGAGCAGGTTATTTTCCAGAAGCTCTTTAATGAGCTATATCTTCATATTTTGGTAACTAATTATTACATATATTTTGTATGCATTTTTAATATCCATAATCTATGGATTTGATCTTTGTTTCTTGTCAGTGTATTTGAAAATAATTTCAGAAACACATTTAAACTGCTGGGTTTCATGCTAAGTAGGAAACAATGGATTGAAGACTTAATTTACTCTGCAAGCTAGAATATAAATAATAGTCTTTAATATAATGTGGAGAAAATAAGGATTTGAAAAGCCTCTATCTGGCTAAATTTAAATAGATATGAAGATCCTAAATTTTGCAATGGTAGTTGACCATGGATAACAATCTAGTCTATGCTATATATCAATGCTATGGTATATGATTGATATTTTCAAGATACTGTATTTCAGATGAAGTGTGGAAATTTTATTTAAAGGCAAGCAAGAAAGTGGGAGTCATCGCTATATTAACTGCATATATTGTGTTAGAAGACAAAGAAGGAAGTAATGGATTTAGGTGCTAAAATTTTACCATCACTTTGATGGTAGATTCTGCCCTTTGGCTTCTTCTCTCCACACACCATGCATGTGTGTCTGTATTATGCATTGACCAAACCTTCCCCATCAACAGAAATACCTGCTCACCCATAAACGGCAACATCCTCTGGCATCAACAAGACATTCCTCAAAAGATATCATTTCTTCTTGATCTTGTAAAGGGTCACATGACTCACAATGATGAGACTTAGAGGACTATACAAACTGTCAGTAGTTTGATGTACAGTCCTCTGTCTCAAAAAAGCTTATTTAATTGTGCCTTGGCTTCTAGTAGATAGACCAGTTCTCAGAGCTTTCTGAGATGCTATTCCTGAGTTATAATTTGGCTCAAATTTGGCTCAAATAAATTTGTCCATTTCTTTCTTAGACTGACTAAGTTTTCATTGACAGGCACTTGTATGACCTAGTTCTCTGTAACCTAAACTCAAATTGCGTCTCTTGTCATTAATGTGTGTTTTGATCTTCTCCTTTTCTAATCTGTGCCCTTGCACATGCAGGGCTTCCCAGGTGACACAGTGGTAAAGAATCTGCCTGCAGTGCAGGAGACATAGGAGAAGTGAGTCAGTCCCTAGGTCTGGAAGATTCCCTGGAAGAGGAAATAACAACCCATTCTTCCTGCCTGAAGAATTCCACAGACAGAGGAGCCTGGTGGGCTACAGTCCATGCAGCCCATGGAGTTACAAAGAGGAGGATATGACTTAGCATGTACACTTGCACTTGCACATGCTGTTCTTTCCTCCTAAACTGCTTTCTCATCTTGCCATGCCAGCAGAGTGCTGCTCATATTTAATACCTAAACTCAAATGTGACCTTCCCATCATAGGATTCTATGCTTCCAGTGGCACCATTATTTCTACTGATTTGGTATCAGTGATGATTTAGTGATCGGTGTTTCAACTATGCCTTTATTAGAAGATTTACTTTTTATTTATATTTGTCTTTATTCCTACTATGCATGGTTTTGAATTCTTGAAGTGTCTCTTTCCTCTCTGGCTATTTGTTCTCCATCTTCTTTACCTGTTACTCTTTCTCCACTTGGCTTTTGATAAATATTTCAGTTAGTTCTTCAAAATATTTTTATGGGTCCTATATCTAACTCTTTCATATTATTTTCCTAGGTAATTTAATCCATACACATGTTTCTCACACATCCATCAACAGGTCCAAACTTTTCCTTGGAAACTAGACACATTTCCTTGAAGTTTCAAAAATACTTCAAATTCAACAAGTCTTAAATCAGAACATAATTGTGCCCCCAAACCTAGTATTTCTCCATATTTACTAAATCAGAGAGTGATATCACTTTATTGCCCAAGTCAGAAATCTGCATGTATTCCTCTTTAACTCTTCTCTAATATCACAAGTAGTGTGAATTTATTCCCAGGTCATCTTTTTAATCTACACAATAATAGTTTATTTGATCATCTTTTAACTGGACCACTGTAATAGTCACTTAACTGGTATCTACTCAGATAATCTTGCTTTCTGTAGTTTCTTCTTGACAGATTGCAGCTGGAGTGAAATGCTAAATTACAAATCTGATATGAGGAAATCCCATTTGGGAGTATTTAATTTACTTTACTAGAGTAAAGTAAATTTCTTTGTTATGCAGATATTATTCAATGGCCAAATTGCCTTTCTAAGGAAGCATCATTTAGAGGGAAAAGAGTTTTAATTTATTGAAATAAAGAAATGCAATAATTATTCAAGTAAATAATTCTCTGTGAAGTGTTTATGCATCCATCTCTTATAAGATATACTTGATGAATC
>SJYQ01002689.1:37017-50612 GCA_006410935.1 Redunca redunca
TAGAATGATAGAGGGGAAATGAGCATAATCTAGTATCTATGGATATTTTGATTGTATGAAAAAATCGACAATTTTTAAAAATAGTTTCATTGATGAGTTACTGACATACAACATGGACATTCCTGAAGAACATTATGCTTTGCAAAATAAACTAGATTAAAAAGAGTGCATAATATAGAACTTTATTATTTTCTAGAACAAACAAAACTAGTAAATAATGATTTAAAACTGATCAGTGATTAGTTATGCTGAAGAGCAGTGATTGACCACAAAAGGCACATCTGGTATGATGAAAATATTCTTAGTGTTCCAGTATTCATTACATGACCATATATAATTTTCAAAAAGTCATCAAACTATACTCTTTAAGGTGTGCATTAAATGTTTTTAAAATGTATGCCTCAATAAATGTGATTACATAAAAAGTTATTTTAATTTTCAAAATATATATCTTTTTTTTTGTTCAGAGCAGGTGATGAGTAATAATTGCCTTAGTGTGGTACAAGAAGTTAAGATAAAACTTCCTCCTAGGAAAGAATTTATTGAAATGAGGTGATACAGCTTCATAGAACATGAGTCACCACAATAACATGCGAGCAATAGATATTGATTCCAGAAGACAGGCATATGGTATACAACTAGGAAATGGCAACCCACTCCAGTGTTCTTGCCTGGAGAATCCCCAGGACGGGGGAGCCTGGTGCACTGCGTTCTATAGGGTCACACAGAATCGGACATGACTGAAGTGACTTAGCAGCAACAGCAGAAGAGCTAGAGAGTTTGATCAGAAAATTTTCTAGAAATTGATGTTTCTCACCACTTTTCCCATCCTTAGATGTCCTGAAAGGAGAAAAAGTCACAGCAACTCTCTTCCTCACACTGCAGGAGACTGGAAATACATCAACCAACCAAATCTAAATAGCATGAATCAACAGATTTAAAAGCAAGTAGAAATAGCCAGTAGCAATAGATTTTTAAAAATGTTTTATACTGAGGTATATCTTGATAAAATTTCAGAACAACTTAATTAAAGGATAAATCGTTAAAATCCACTGAAAGAAGACAGGTTATCATAACAAATGTGTAGCAGGAAATTAGCATTTTTTTAAACTGGTATTGGAAACTAGAGACATCAAAATTCTGAGAAAAAATAATTTTCAAATTGGAATTTTATACCCAGACATATTATATATCAAATATGAAAACAGAATATAGATATTTTTCAGACATTACATTTCTCAGAAAATACACATCTCCTCTACCATTTCTTAGGAAATTATTGAATGACCTATTTAATCAAAATGGAGCAATGGGACTGGAAATCAAGACAGTGGAATAGATAAATGTGAAGTTCACTGTTTCTCACAAATACATTAAAAATATGCCTACACTGGAACAATTCTCATAGAATATCTGCTGAACACTGGCAGAAGTTCTCATTAAATCAAAATTACAAGAAAGATCACCATGTAACTGAATAAAAAGAAAGGAAAAAGAAAGAATCATGTGGAGACTTCCAACCCTGGTAGGGAGCTGTGGAAAAGGAAAGGTTCTCTCACCCTGGGAAGCTGCNTGTACGGTTGGCCCCCTGGGTTACTTCAGCCAATCTGTTCTCTTGGGACACTTGGGATAGAGTACAAACCCTTGCTAGGCAGCAAGAGGCTCAATACGGTGAGAAGCCCCCCTTAGGGTTCTGTCTGACCATTTCAGCCCTCAAGCTCTGCTTTGCACGGAGCGAAGAACATGTCACTGATATGGATACCCCCAATTCAAAGTCAGAAGAACAATGGGAAAAAATTGACGAAGAACAAGTCATGTCAGACCAAAATATAACAAAAGAGACTATAGGAAATAAAGACTCTAAAACAAATAGTGGGCCATGGGAGCCTTTTGAGGATGATAAAGGGGTAGAAAAATATAGAGACCCCTCTGATGCCTCGGGACCGGGAGTCCAGGGGAAAGATCTGTGCCCCTTCCTGCCTCCCCCATTTGAGAAAGTTTCGGGAGCACCTTGGGTGGGAAAGACAATGAGTTCACCCTGGAAAGGGAGAACCAACCCCAGGGACCCTTGGAGATTCCCGCCGCCCTTTAGCGGCCCGACTCAAGCCTTTCCTGTAAACGTTAACCCGGGGGGGAATAGGCCAGCAGCCTGGTACCCCTGGGAGGCCAGTGATTTAAAAGAGCTCAAAAAGGCAGTGACAAAGGATGGCCCAAACTCCCCATGGGCAAAAACTATTCTTCAGGGCCTGGCTCATCAGCCTTGTACGACCCAAGACTGGAAGATGCTATGTAAGGCAGTGCTCCCCAGCAACACCTATATCAAGTGGTGTGCCTTTTTTAAGGAAAAATGTCATGCTCAGGCAAAAAAAAATCAAGCTGCCAACCCTGCTATCCCGGTGACTTTCGGGATGTTGTCAGGGACAGCAGATCAATGGAGCACAGGACCTCAACAGGCCACCATCCCTGCTCCTTATACAGACCAGGTATGGGCCATATGCCTGGCTGCCTGGAAAAAGCTTGCAGAGGGCCCCAGTGAGCCCCCTATATCAGGCATCACTCAAAAAAATAGTGAAGACCTCTCCACCTTCATAGATAGGGTGGAAAAGAGTATACAGAGAAAATTCCCTCCAGGGCCTCTGAGAGATCAATTTGTTAAGCTATTAGTCTGGGAAGAGATAAACTCAGACCATAAGTTGGCTTGTGCAGGACAGAAGGAGCGATAGATTATAGCCACCAAAGACGTGGGGACACAGAGCCATCAGACCCGCTCTATTTCGACTGCCCTTCAAGCCCAGACTAAAGCCCTTACAGAGGCGATGACCAAGGCCCTCTCCGCTATGATGGCCTCTGGGGGGAGCACATCTAAGGGACCCCTAGTCCCCCCTAAATCGGGTCAATGCTTTGGCTGCGGGCAAGAGGGACACTTTAAGGAGGAGTGCCCTCAAGGCGGGGGAAGACCTACTGGTCGGAGACCCCCCACTACTCCATGCCCGCGATGTAGGAAGGGATATCATTGGAGGGCAGAGTGCAAATCTAAGTCTGATAAAGATGGCAAGCCTTTAAACTACATGAGGGGCGACCCCCAGCCCCGTCACCCCAAGGGGGATCTCGTTTCTTACTAGATCATGTTGAAAGGTTCCTTCGAAAACCCTCCCCCAGATGCAGCTCGCTCCAACCCCCTGCAAGGCTAATGGGGATCAATAAGGCCAAAGAGCCCCCCAGAGCCAATTGGACTGTGCCTATTGTGCCTGGATTAAGGCCTAAAATGGATATTATGATAGGAGGAAAGAGATTTCGATGTCTGATTGACACGGGAGCTGATCGGACCGTCCTCAGAGCAGAGGAGGTCCCACCTAGCTGGAAATTGGTCCCTGGGCCTCAATTATTGGGCATTGGGGGGAACACTCAATCTGAAGAGACTGCTGAATGGCTCCCCTGGAAAGATGTTGGTGGCTCTACAGGAGAGGTTCGGCCCCTGATAGCTTCTGGGTTGAATGCAAATCTACTTGGCCAGGATATTTTGGGACAAGCAGATGTATATATTACTACTGATTATAAGGGCATTTATGATGACCTCGATGAGGAAAAATATCAACATTATAAACATTCTCCCATATTGAACTATAGGGGAGGTCCTGAAGTTGATAAATTTCACAAGAGAGAGCCTCCAACCCAATGGAAGGTGCCCCCCCAATCCTAAGGGCCACTGCCCCCCAGGTCCCTCCTATACAATGGAAACCCGGACCCCCAATATGGGTGGAGCAGTGGCCTCTTCCATCCACTAAGCTACAAGCCCTTAGAGAAATCATCTCTGAGCAACTAAATTTGGGACATATTCGCCCTTCTACTAGCCCTTGGAATACCCCGATATTTGTAATTAAAAAGTCCTCGGGAAAATGGAGGATGTTACAAGACCTCAGAAAGATCAATGAAAAAATGATCATCCAAGGGACACCCCTAAGGGGGTTACCCTGGATACCAGCTATTCCTAGTAATTTATGTCTTATGGTAATAGATATCAAAGACTGTTTCTTTTCTATACCTCTACAATCCCAAGATTGTAAAAAGTTTGCCTTTTCGGTACCCTCCACTAACTTCGAGGGGCCTGATGAGCGTTTTAAATGGACAGTTTTACCACAAGGAATGGCAAACAGCCCTGCCTATTGTCAAAATTATGTAAAAGACGTTCTCCAGCCAGTTAGAGATCTAACATATATTAAATTGTATGTTTATATGGATGATATCATCATGGGTGCCCCTACTGCTGAACAGCTGGCAGAAGCATATAAAATTTTACAAAATTGTCTATCAAAAGGGAGACTCCATATATCCTCTGATAAAGTCCAGGTTGTCCCGCCTTTTAAGATTCTGGGATCTCAGCTGTCCCTAGAAGGTGTGAGCCCCCTAAAACCTCAGTTATACATCCAAGACTCCTACTCCCTGACTGGCCTACAACGGGTCTTGGGAGAACTCAATTGGCTATGACCCTGGATCCCTGTTTCGACAGGCCAACTTTTGCCCCTCTTTGATCTATTAAAAGATAGACAGCCCAATGATGAGATAACCCTTCTACCTTCCCACAGAAAGATCTTTCGAGATGTTCAAAGGGCCCTCAATGAGGCCCAGCTTGCCAGATATATTCCTGAGGAGAGTCTACAATTGTGGGTCCTGCCTAGTCCGTCCTTACTTATGGCAGCCTTGGTCCAAGAGGGAAAGCCTCTACAATGGGTTCACGTCTCCTTGGGGGGAACTTCCCGAGTCTATACCTGTATAGATCAAATGGCTGACTTAATACAAAAGGGAAGAGATATTGCAGTCCNGTCCATGGGATTTTCCAGGCAAGAGTACGGGAGTGGGGTGCCATTGCCTTATCCAGGTTAGTTTTAAGATGATCTCAAATGAAAATCTGAGGATAACAGTTGTGAAATCTATAAAAATTTTTAGGAAAAAGTTAAGGACTAGGACATAGAAATCTAAGGAAAAAAATGAAGTATTTGTTAACTTCAAGAATTATTAAACTTATCATGAAAGAATGGATGTTTGTGAAAGGCTCTCTTTTGAAATACAGACCTTCATAGAACAAACAAAAAGAAACTTGAAAATCACAAAGAAAATGAAATGTCCCTTTAATATTGGAATGCAAATTTTTAAAAAACTTCCCAGAACAAATAAATAGATGCTATCATCATAGAAAAAATAATTGAAGGATTGATCTAGAAATAATAGCACCCAAATTTGTGAAAGAAATTGTCAAAGCAAAAAAAAAAAGGAAACACTAGTAATAGGCCTCCCATATTTTACCAGCTTTGGAAGATTTATAATAACTTTATTAAAATATTCATTTGTGTGTTGAACAAAAGCCCAAGTCTGATTTTTGAAATTGCACTGCGGTACAGGTTCAAATTATACACCATATAGGCAGGAATCTAAACTTCTATAACAGTGAAACTCAGGTTTAGAAGAAGAGTGAACTTTCTGCAGATTATTCTCTTTTCTTTTCCCAAAACATAGAAGCCTCTTGTCAATGTTCTCCATCTCTAGATTGTTGGAATGAGATCAGAGAATGATTAAACACCTTTTTTAAACTGCCTGAGATTTCATTTAATATTCCAGATTATGTAGTTTGGACCATATGAAAACTCTGCTTTTGTAAGTCAAAATTTGTTTTATTCTAATTTCGTAAGGTTTTGTCAAATATTTTCAGTTTTCAAAACTTTTTTGGATTCACCCTAAGTAATGGGGGACTTCCCTGGTGGCTCAGATGGTAAAGCGTCTGTCCACAGTGCGGGAGACCTGGGTCGGGAAGATCCCCTGGAGAAGGAAATGGCAATCCACTCTAGTACTATTGCCTGGAAAATCCCATGGACAGAGGAGCCTGGTAGGCTACAGTCCATGGGGTCCCAAAGAGTCGGACACAACTGAGCGACTTCACTTCACTATTTAAGTAATGGGAGCCAATAGAGTCTCTAAATACAAGATTTCCCCTTTTTATCAGATGCAGAAAAATTTTCATTAACTTTGAAATTTCAGAAGACTGGTGTTAACTATGTGTGTATATGGTGCTTAATTATGTTATGTTATTGATTCATATATATTGTCCTTTACTTTATATATTGTTTATTTAAACCTAACAACTTCCCTGATGGCTCAGATGGTAGCAAAAAAATGAAAGTGAAAGTGACTCAGTGGTGTCCAACTCTTTGAGACCCCATGAAATTCTGCAGGCCAGAATACTGGAGTGGGTACCCTTACTCTTCTCCAGGAGATCTTCCCAACCCAGGAATCAAATCCAGGTCTCCCGCATTGCATGCAGATTCTTTACCAGCTGAGCCACAAGCAAAGCCCCAGATAGTGGAGAATCTGCCTACAATGCCACAGACCTGGGTTCATTCCCTGAGTCAGGAAGGTCCCCTGGAGAAGGAAATGGCAAACCACTCCATTATTCTTTCCTGGGGAATTCCATGGACAAGAGGAGCCTGGTGGGCTACAGTCCATGGGGTCAGAGTCAAACATGACTGAGTGAGTAATACACACATTGATTCCTTTAACACAAAACTGAGATTACAATAATTAGACTCTTATTTATGGAATTCTCACATATGTTTATTCACAGAGGAATTTTTATTTTTACATTAATTCTTAAAATATTTTAAGTGTATAATACTGGTTCTCCATTTGTCTGAAATACTTCTAGTATATGCTCATTATAGAGTCTAGATAAAGGATAATTTGAGGATAGATTTTTATACTAATCCAGAACTTTCACTGTATAATTACAAGTGGATTTAATTAGGTCATATCTGAATGGCCTAGTGGTCTTCCCTACTTTCTTCAATTTGAGCCTGAATTATTCGATAAGGAGCTGATGATCAGAGCCACAGTCAGCTGCAGATCTTATTTTTGCTGAAAGTATAGAGTTTCTCCATCTTCAGCTACAAAGAATATAATAAATCTGATTTTGGTACTGACCATCTGGTGATGTCCATGTGTAGAGTCATCTCTTATATTGTTGGAAAAGGGTGTTTGCTCCGACCACTGTGTTCTCTTGTAAAGCTCTGTTAGCCTTTGCCCTGCTTCATTTAGTACTCCAAGGCCAAACTTGCCTGTTACTCCAGGTATCTCTTGACTTCCTCCTTTTGCATTCAGGCCCCTTATGATGAAAAAGACGTCTTTTTTAGTTGTAGTTCTGGGAGGTCTTATAGGTCTTCATAGAATCATTCATCATCTTCTATGGCATTAGTGGTTGGGGCATAGACTTGGTTACTGTGATGTAATCACTTCATTGCAAATGGATGGGAAAAAGTGGAAATCATGTCAGACTTCATTTTTGGGGGCTCCAAAATCAATGTGGATGGTGATTATAGCCATGAAATTAAAAGATGCTTGCTCCTTGGATGAATAGCTATGACAAACCTAGATAGTGTATTAAAAAGCAGAGACGTCACTTTGCCAACAAAGTGCTGTCTAGTCAAAGCTATAGTTTTTCCAGTAGTCAAGTCATGTATGGATGTGGGAGCTAAACTTAGCATGAAGAAGGCCAAGGACTGAAGAATCGATGCTTTAGAACTGTAATGCTGGAGAGCCTCTTGAGAGTCCCTTGTTTGACCAAGGAGATCAAACAAGTCAATCCTAAAGGAAATCAACCCTGAATATACATGAGAAGGACTGGTGCTGATGCTGAAACTACAATACTTGTCCATCTCATGTGAAGAGCTGACTCACTGGAAAAAGCTCTGATGCTGGTAAAGATTGAAGGCAAGAGGAAAAGCAGGCAACAGAAGATGAGATGGTTGGATGGCCTCACTGACTCAATGGATGTGAGTTTGAGCCAACTCCAGGAGGTAGTGATGGACAGGGAAGCCTGGCCTGCTGCACTTCATGGGGTCACAAAGAGTCAGACATAACTTAGCAACTGAACAACAACAACAAAGAACTTTCAGTTCTCTTTGCTTCTTGTTTCTGATTGCTGTGATCATACATACAAAATGCAAAAATAAAATGATCTCAAGGGCTATTGCCCTAAAGTGTCTTGTGTCTTGTGTTATGAGTTTGCTATAGAATGTGGCTATGGTAAAGGCAAATAGTGAGTTATCATTCTAAAATAAAAAAAAAAATGTTTATAAGTCTTTGAGTTAAAAAGAAGAAAAAATAATTACTTAAATTTTTGTTTAATAATTCCAATCCTCTTCTCTCTCTACTCTCCAATTCCTAACCACCTCTGCTACCACCAAAAAAAAAAAAAGTCCTCCAAACCCAAAACCCTACAGCATTTGTTTCAAAATTGACTTTAGCTTTCTGAACAGGAATGATTAAGCAGAAGTTGAAATTTATGCACCCAATAAGTATTGTCCTCCTGCAAGTTGTATTATTTGTTTTATTTTTGTGACTCTCACACATAAATTGGGTTCCCTTGTGGCTCAGCTGGTAAAGAATCCAGGGACCCCAGTTCGATCCCTGGGTTGGGATGATGCCCTGGAGAAGGGAAAGGTTACCCACTCCAGTATTCTGGCCTAGAGAATTCCATGGACTGTATAATCTGTAGGGTCACAGAGTCGGACAAGACTGAGCAACTTTCAATTTCACACATAAAGTGTACCATTAATAGAATTCTTAAAAATTTTACATTTTGTTAAAACAAAGTCTTAAGATCAGATTTAAGTTGATTTCCTTTCTAAAGCTTTTTATTCTATCATGTCAAAGTGTTTTGCTTTTATTTTTTAATGTTTTCTGCTTTTGTTTTCTTTTTGTTTCCCCAGTAAGTGTTGTAATATTATTTATATTTGAGTAAATGTGTTTTGGAGACAGTCTTGGTTTTGAATCCCAGATCCACAATTTACTACCTCTAATAACCTCAGTGAACCTCTGCCTCCTTATTTATAAAGCAGTGATAATATTACCTCTTTCAAAGTGTTTTTTATATGCATTAAACAAGATATTATATATACATATATAACATGTAATATATAGTGTATATATGCATATCTAAAAATATTTATCCATTTATCTATTCATTATCTATCTACAGGATCAATAATGAAAATGTTCAATATTATAACATGTATAAAACTAAGTCAGTCCTCTTATTCTTTTAGATATTTGAAACATAAGCATAGGAAAGTAACTCCTAGCTATTGGCTAATGNTAGAAAATTAAATAAAGATTTTAGATTACTGAATTACTATAGAACTACAATACACACACAGATGCAGCAGGTGTTAATCTTACAAGATGTAAAATGAAAATACTCAACACTACCTATATAGAAGAAAATATGTAAGGAAATATTTCCCATATAATACTAGGCAAATGTTATGATTATGTACAAAGTGAAAAGATCAAAAAAGCTTCTCATTTCCTCCATCTTCCACCTAGGTGGGGTGAAGGGAGCATAAAGGTAATGGAGGGAAAGCTCTCAGAGCAAGTAATCTTGTCTTTGAGGCAGAGTGATATTTTAATTGTACATTTTTAAAGTATCACCTTATTAGCAATGGAGAGAATGGATGAAAAAGGGTCAAAATTTTACTAGTAAATTATACAAAAGTTATCAAGTAATGAGTCATTTTATTTGAAGTTTGTAATATATTTCAACTTGAATTTCAACTACACCATATCTTCTGTTACATCTTCACCCTGAATCCTTGAACTTCAGAACTATTGACTCACGCCACAAAATGTTTCCCCAATCCCTGTTCACTGTCCGTGTCCTCAGAGACTTTACTGGCACTGCTGTTCTGGAAGGTAAGGGAAAGGAGAATACAAAGAAGGAAGGGAAGAGGAGAAGAAAAAAGGAAGGAGAGAGAAACGGGAACAGAAAGAAGGAAAAGCAAAAGGAAGGAAAAAGACTGGAATAGAGCCAAGAGAAGGGAGACTCTGGGTTGGGGGAAGGAAAGCAAACATATAAGGGAAAAGGCTCTGTAACTTTTTGAAAATTTAAGGTATATCAGATGCTTGGCACTGCACACCCTAAAACTTGGAAATAACAACAAATACAACAACCATTTCAGAGTAAAACAACCTGCTCTGCAGTTGCTGAAAATCATAAATCAAACTAGGCATTCAGAATATGTCTGATTGACACTGAGAACAGGAATTAAAGAAACATGTTAAACTTAAATAGAAATTATAGACTTTAAACACACAAGGACCAAAACCTTAATTTGCAACTTTAATTCTTTGAATATTGGTGTTTTTGTACTTAAACTCACAAGGGATATAATTTTGATTTTTATTTCTTCTTGAAAAATTAACATTAGGAGAACATTTTCAAAATTTTTTTCTTCTCAATATTTTATTTTTGGAATACATTTGTGTCTTTAAAGTTATATTGCAGAACACTTTAATATTATTTTCTGGACATTGTGGTTGTATATAATTTGGGATGAAAAATTGAAATGAGCTTAGCTTTACATTATAGGAAGTAAGCATGAGTTTGTACTCAAGTTATTTAACACGCTATTTTGTTTTAACTCACATTTGGTTTTATAGGGCAGCACTAAACTTCTATTACTAATGACAGAAGGATGTCTAAGAGAGCTGTGATCGACACTGAAGTGTATGACACTGGGAGCTGTGCTGGTCCCACAGACAGTTGATTTCAACCTCAAAAGTGTAGTCATATTCTTGTTATTAAAGATCAATCACACTTATCCTGGAGTGTGAAGTAAAGTGGGACTTAGGAAGCACTACCGCAAACAAAGCTAGTGGTGGTGAAAGAATTCCAGTTGTGCTATTTCAAATCCTAAAAGATGATGCTGTGAAAGTGCTGCACTCAATGTGTCAGTGAATTTTGAAAACTCAGCAGTGGCCACAAGACTGGAAAAGCTCAGTTTTTATTCCAATCTCAAAGAAAGGCAGTGCCAAAGGATACTGAAACTACTGCACAGTTGCAGTAGTGGGTTAGGAACAAAATTTAGAGAAATGTATTACCTAAAATTTCTTCTCTATTGCTGACAATTCCTTTCTGTCATGGGAGTTTAAAGAGAAACTGGAGTAGCAGAACTACTTGAGAAATTTAAAAATTTGCTTAACACAATCATTTTTCTTTCTGTTAAGAAGCACTCTGTCCAGTGAGTATATTGTAGATTCATTTTCCTTAAGGCTAAAGTTAAATATGTACATAACTTGTTCCACTCTGCAGTCCAGTTAGCTGACATATTTGGCTCTCACACCAAATTATATTCTCAAAATCATGTCTATTAATAATGAAGCTGATGGCCTTTAGCAANNCAAATCACAATAAAATGTGAAAAAAAAATTACCTGTTCAATTGCAATTAAGTTAGGAACTAAAAAAACAAAAGGAAAGATATACCTATCTGAATGCAGAGCTCCAAATAATAGAAAGGAGAGATATTCACTTAAGTATTCTTAAGTGAATAATGTGAAGAAAGAGAGGAAAGCAATAGAATGGGAAAGACTAGAGATATCTTTAAGAAAATTGGAAATATCAAGGGAACATTTCATGCAAATATAGGCACAATAAAGTACAGAAATGGTATGGACCTATAAAGCAGATGATATTAAGCAAAGGTGGCAAGAATACATGGAAGAACTGAACAAAAAAGGTCTTAATGATTCAGATAACCATGATGGTGTGATCACTCACGTAGAGCCAGACATCCTGGAGTGTGAATTCAATTGGGCTTAGGAAGCATCACTATGAACAAAGCTAGTAGAGGTGATGGAATTCCAGCCAAGCTATTTAAAATTCTACAATATGGTGCTATGAAAGTTCTGAACCCAATGTCAGCAAAATCGAAATTTCAGCAGTGGCCATAGGATGGGAAAAGTCAGTTTTCATTCCAATCCAAAAGAAGGGCAATGCTAAAGAATATTCAAAATACCCCAAAGTTGTGCTCATTTCACACACTAGCAGAATAATGCTCAAAATTCTTCAAGCTAGGATTCAACAGTACATGAACCAATAACTTCCAAATGTACAAATTAGATTTATAAAAGGCAGAGGAACCAGAGATCAAATTGCAAAATCCATTGGATCATAGAAAAAGCAAGGGAATTCCACAAAGAAATCTACTTCTGCTTGATGACTATGTTAAGCCTTTTACTGTGTGGATCACAACAAAATATGGAAAAATTTTAAAGAATAGCAGACCACCTTATCTGCCTCCTGAGAACTTGTATGCAGCTCAATAAACAACAGTTAGAACCAGGCATGGAACAATGGACTGATGTAAAATTGAGAAAGGAGTATGTCAAGGTTGTATATTGTCACTCTGTTTATTTAACTTAAATGCAGCGTACAACATGTAAAATGCTGGGCTGGGTGAAGCACAGGCTGGAATCAAGATTGCTGGGAGAAATACAAATAACCTCAAATACACAGATGGCAGAAAGTGAAGAGTAACTAAAGAGCCTTTTCATGAAGGTAAAACAGGAGAGTGAAAATGCTGGCTTAAAACTCAACATTTAAAAAAAAGCTAAGAACATGGCATCTGGTCCCATCACTTCATGACAAGTAGATGGGAATAAAATAGCAACAATGACAGTCTTTATTTTCTTGGGTTCCAAAATCACTGTGCACAGTGACTGCAGCATGAAATTAAAAGATGTTTGCTCCTTGCAATAAAAGCTACGACAAACATAGACAACATAATCAAAAGCAGAGACATCACTTTGCCAACAAAGGCCTGTATATTCAAAGCTATAGTTTTTCCAGTAGTCATGTATGGATGTGAGAGTTGGACCATAAAGAATACTGAGTATGCAAGAACTGATGATTTGGAATTGTGGTGCTGGAGAAGACTCTTGAGAGTCCCGTAGATAGCACGGAGATCAAACCAGTAAATCCTAAAGGAAATCAATCCTGAATATTCATTGTAAGGACTTATGCTGAAGCTGAAGTGCCAATACTTTGGCCACCTGATGCCAAGAGCCGACTTATTAGAAATGACCCTGATTTTGGTAAAAATTGAGGGCTAGAGAAGAAAGGGATGACAGACGATGAGATGGATTGATGGCATCACTGACTCAATAGACATGCGTTTGAGCAAACTCCGGGAGATAGTGAAGGAAGAGTTGGACAGGACTTAGCAACTAAACAACAACAAAGTATATGCATTTGGTGTCATATCTAAGACATATTTGCCTATTCTATGGTCACACAGATTTCTCACCTGTTTTTCTGCTTCTGTTCTTCCTTTTCTCTTCCTTTTACCACTCCTTCTCTTTTTTCTTCCTCTTTCCCTCTTCCCATTCCTCTCTCTGCCTCCTCAAACTCCTCCACCTACTCCTTGAGTTTAGAATTATATTTAGTTCTATAATCATTGTAAGTTAATGTTTTATGTTAGTAAGGCATTGTAAACAAAATAAATGAAAATTAACTCTGATTTTAATTTTTATGGAGATGCTTGAATGTTCCAGCACCACTAATTGAAAAAATTTATCCTTTCTTAACTGAATTGCTTTTGCATCTTTGTTGAAAATCAGTTGGCCAAGTTAAGTGTAATTGGGTTTCTAGACTCTATTGTGCTCCATGTCTACCCTTTTGCTATTACCAAAATGCGATTATTTTAGGTTTATAGTAAGTTTAAATAAAGTCTTCCAACCTCATTCTTCCTTTTGAAAAAAAAAAAAAAA
>SJYQ01002689.1:50780-64465 GCA_006410935.1 Redunca redunca
TTAATAAAATGTTAGAATTTTTTGCAAATATTTTTGTGAGGAAAGGATTCTTAGATTTATATTTATAAGATATATTGATTTGTCATATTCTTTTCTTTTCTTAAAAAAGAAATTTTGTATCATCTAAATGCTGATATAAAAACCTGTTATCTCATTTTCTTCTTTCTGGAAGGTTTGTATATAATCGGTATTCTTTCTGGAGTACTTGGAAACTAAAATCATTTGGGCCTAAAATATCTTATTTGTAATGTATCAAAATATAAATTCATATTTAAAATATGTATAGGACTGTTCATATTATCTTTTTATTGAAAGTGAAAGTCACTCAGTCATGTCTGACTCTTTATCACCCCATGTACTATACAGTCCATAGAATTCTTCAGGCCAGAATACATGAGTGGGTAGCCTTTCTCTTCTCCAGTGGATCTTTCCACCCAGGTCTCCTGCATTGCAGACAGATTCTTTATCAGCTGAGCCAAAAGGGAAACCCAAGAATACTGGAGTGGATAGCCTATTTCTTCTCCAGAGGATCTTCCTGGCACAGGAATTGAACCCAGGACTCCTGCAATGCAGGCAGATTCTTTACCAACTTCACTATCAGGAAAGCCCTTGAGTGAGCATTAACAGATTATTTTTTTCAAGGAATGTGTCTGTTTGGCCTAAGTCTTAAATTTATGAGCATTAAGTTGTCTGTAATATCCTTCATTATCCTAATATTGTCTGTCAATTTTGCATTGATGTCCTCTCTTTCATTTTTGATACTGATAATTAACATCTTCTTTAATTTTACTTGATCACTTCAATTCAATCCAGTTCAGTCTCTCAGTCAGGTCTGACTCTTTGCGACATCATGGACTGCAGCACACCAGGCCTCCCCTCCATCATCAATTCTCAGAGTTTACACAAACTCATGTCCATTGAGCCAGTGATGCCATCCAGCCATCTCATCCTCTGTCATCCCCTTCTCCAGCCTTCAATCGTTCCCAGCATCAGGGTCTTTTCAAATGAGTCAGTTCTTCGCATCAAGTGACCAAACTATTAAAGTTCCAACTTCAGCATCAGTCCTTCCAATGAATATTCAAGACTACTTTCTTTCAGGATGGACTGTTTGGAACTCCTTGCAGTCCAAGGGCCTCTCAAGAGCCTTCCCCAACACCACAGTTCAAAAGCATCAGTTCTTCAGTGCTTAGCTTTCTTTATACTCTAATTCTCACATCCATACATGACTACTGGAAATACCATAGACTTGGCTAGATGGACCTTTATTGGCAAAGTGATATCTCTGCTTTTTAATATGCTGTCTAGGTTGGTCATAACTTTCCTTCCAAGGAGTAAGCATCTTTTAATTTCATGGCTGCAGTCACCATCTGTAGTGATTTTGGAGCCCAGAAAAATAAAGTCTGACACTGTTTCCACTGTTTCCCTATCTATTTCCCATGAAGTGATGGGGCCAGATGCCATGATATTAGTTTTCTGAATGTTGAGCTTTAAGCCAACTTTTTCACTCTCCTCTTTCACTTTCATCAAGAGGCTCTTTAGTTCTTCTTCACTTTCTGCCATAAGGGTGGTGTCATCTGCAAAGCTAAGGTTATTGATATTTCTCCTGGAAATCTTGAATGCAGCTTGTGCTACATCCAGCCCAGCATTTCTCATGAAGTATTTTGCATATAAGTTAAATAAACAAGGTAACAATATACAGCCTTTACTACTCCTTTACCTATTTGAAACCAGCTTGTTGTTCCATGTCCAGTTCTAACTGTTGCTTCCTGACCTGCATACAGGTTTCTCAAGAGGCAGGTCAGGTGGTCTGGTACTCCTATCTCTTTCAGAATTTTCCACAGTTTATCGTGGTCCACACAGTCAAAGGCTTTGGCATAGTCAGTAAAGCGGAAGTATTTCATTTTCTGGAACTTTCTTGCTTTTTCAATGATCCAAAGATTGTTGGCATTTTGATCTCTGGTTTCTCTGCCTTTTCTAAATCAAGCTTGAACTTCTGGACGTTCATGGTTTCATGGTTCACATACTCTTGAAGCCAGGCTTGGAGAATTTTGAGCATTGTACTTTATCACATTTATTTTGAGATGTGTGCAACTGTGTAGTAGTTTGAGTACTCTTTGGCATTACCTTTCTTTGGGATTGGAATGTAAATTGACATTTTTCCAGTCTTGTGGCCACTGCTGAGTTTTCCAAATTTGCTGGCATATTGAGTGCAGCACTTTCATAGCATCATCTTTTAGAATTTGAAATAGCCCAACTGGAATTCCATCACCTCCCCTAGCTTTGTTCATAGTGATGCTTCTTAGGGCCCATTTGACTTCACATTCCAGGATGTCTGGCTCTAGGTGAGTGATCACACCATCATGATTATCTGGGTTGTAAAGATCTTTTTTTGTATACTTCTCCTGTGTATTCTTCCCAACTCTTCTTACTATCTTCTGCTTCTGTTAGTTCCATACTGTTTCTGTCCTTTATTGTGCCCATCTGTGTATGAAACGTTACCTTGGTATCTCTAATTTTTTTGAAGAGATCTCTAGTCTTTCCCTTTCTTTGTTGTTTTCCTCTATTCTTTGCACTGATCTCTGAGGAAGGCTTTCTTATCTCTCTTTGCTGTTCTTCTGCCTTCAAATTGTTATATCTTTCCTTTTCCCCTTTGCCTTTCACTTCTCTTCTATTCACAGCTATTTGTAAGGCCTCCTCAGAATGGCAAATCACTTCAGTATTCTTGCCTTGAACACCCCATGAACACTATGAAAAGGAAAAAAGATAGGACACTGAAAGATGAACTCCCCAGGTCGATAGGTGCTTGATATGCTGCTGGAGATCAGTGGAGAAATAACTCCAGAAGGAATGAAGGGATCAAGCCAAAGCAAAAAAAACACCCAGTTGTGGATGTGAATGGTGATGGAAGTAAAGTCCGATGCTGTGAAGAGCAATACTGTGTAGGAATCTGGAATGTTAGGTCCATGAATCAAGGCAAATTGCAAGTGATCAAACAGGAGAGGGCAAGAGTGAACACCAACATTTTAGGAATCAGCGAGCTAAAATGGACTGGAATGGCTGAATTTAACTCAGATGACCATCATATCTACTACTGTGGGCATTTCTTCCCTTAGAAGAAATGGGGTAGCCATCATGGTCAACAAAAGAGTCTTAAATTCAGTGCATGGATGCCATCTCAAAAAGGACAGAATGATCTTTGTTCATTTCCAAGGCAAACCATTCAATATCATGGTAATCCAAGTCTATGCCTGGACCAGTAATGCTGAAGAACCTGAAGCTGAACGATTCTATGAAGACCTACAAGACCTTCTAGAACTAACACCCCCAAAAGATGTCCTTTTCATTATAGGGGACTGAGATGTAAAAGTAGCAAGTCAAGAAATATCTGGAGTAACAGGCAAATTTGGTCTTGGAGGTCAGAATGAAGCAGGGCAAAGGCTAATAGTGTTTTGTCAAGATACCTCACTGGTTATAGCAAACATCCTCTTCCAACAACGCAAGAGTGGACTCTACACATGGACATCACCAGATCGTCGATACTGAAATCACTTTTATTACCTTTTATCAATTTAAAAATTTGTTTTTAAAATTATCTTTATAGTTTCTCTGATTTCAATTGATTTGAAACTATAAATTCAGTGGTATCTATAGCTTCAAAAGCTGCAATATTGCTAAACTTATGTGAAATTTATATGAAACCTAATAGCTCAGATTTGTTTTTAAAATAAAAGATCAATACTGGAGAACTTAACAGTACTGGGCATTAAGACACATGCTACAAAGTTTAAAGATAAATCAATGTTTTAATAAATTAGTGTTATAGCATAGAGCATCCAGAAATACACTCATGTATATATGAAACCATAATTTATAGTAGAGATTACCTTTTGGATAATTAAGTAAGAAAAATATATATATTGTGGACAAAGTGGCTCACAGTGGCTGAGAATATAATTCATATTTACTTACACTAAATGAACAAATAAAATCCAGTGCATTAAAAATAAATGTAGAGTTTAAATTTTACTGAATATCAAGTAAAATAGTAATGATAGTTGTGGCATTTGAGAATTTCTAGTTGTTAAAAAATTCCAAACTCTGAGCTCTGCTTCAGCTTTTTCTTTGGTTTGGAATTGCTTCTCTCTGTATAGCCACATGAAGTCTGTCTTTTCTTCCTTTATGTTTTTTACTTAAATATCACTCTCATTGATCTCTATTGATAAATTTACACTCTCCACTGCCACAAATGATAGGGAAGCCTGGCACATTGTGGTTTATGGGCTTGCAAAGTCACAAACAATTTAACAACTGAACAACAATTATCACTCTGTATTTTACAGGGCATATTTTCTTTTTTTCATAGCTCTTATAACCATCTTCTGTGTTTTAAGGTTATGTGTTTGATGCTTGTTTATACCCACACAAATATGTAAGCTTCACTGAGAATAGGGATTTTCATTCATTCACACATTAGACCTGGTCATGAGAGTCCTCAAAAAGTTATTTGTAGAGTCAATGAATAAATTAGTGATGTACAAACCAGTGAAAACATCAGGGAAAAAACTGATTAAATAAAGAAAAAGAAAAAAATATAAGACATGAAAAAAATAATGCTTACAAGTAGATCATCATAAATAATAATTGCTAATAATTAGAGAGATANAAAAAGGTAGAAAGAATTTGAAGACAACATATGTTTCTATCAATAAGGATAAAAATTAAGTGCTAGATATGTAAAATGAATTACCTTGCCACAGTAAAATAACAACTGGAAAACAATAAAGATAGTAAAATTTAGTACTGGGTCAAAATATAAGCAAAGGATGATTCATAAAATAATTCTGGTTATAGAGTTAAAGTGCAATTCAATACTATAGAAGATGACTATCTAAGGCCATAACTTAAATAGACCAAAGTATTAATAAGTGTCTGCATTCAGATGGGGAAAGGAACTGGGTCTAGAGATGAGTGAAAACAAATTGTAAAATGAATAAATGAAGCATTTGCACAGACAATGAATAACTTATAGTTTAGGTAAACTTAATGTTTTGTGTTTGCGGTCTTATATTTTTAATGAGAGTTTATCCAAGGCAAAGGGTGACAAGCTCATATTGATATCATACCTTTAGAATGATTTAGGTGAGGGTTTGTTATCCTTGGGTATTTTGTCATTGAGGTAGAAAGATCACAATGGTGAAGATGTTCATCCATCTATGTTAATCTTTCAACGCAAGCCATCAAACTACTTTCAAGCTGTTTCAAAGATCATCAAGCAAAATTCTGGTTATAATTGGCTATGGAGTTAGGCTAGAATACAGGGACAGGAAACAACAAATATTCAGTAATAAAAGAGCACAATGTATTTTTTGTTACATTTTTTAAAATTAAATACATATTTATATTTTCCATGCACCTGTTCTTTATTAAGTGTCTATACCATGATAGGCTTAGGGAGCCTATTTCACTTTGGGCCAAATAATTACCAATCTTCTAAGAGCTGACTCATTGGAAAAGACTCTGATGGTGGGAGGGATTGGGGGCAGGAGGAGAAGGGGACGACAGAGGATGAGACGGCTAGATGGCGTCACTGACTCGATGGACGTGAGTTTGAGTGAACTCTGGGAGTTGGTGATGGACAGGGAGGCCTGGCGTGCTGCAATTCATGGGGTCACAAAGAGTCGGACACGACTGAGTGACTTAACTGAAATGAACTGAACTGAAGGCTGCAATGGTAAACAATAGACACGAGTTTGGGGACAATACCCAGATACCGCCATTTTCTGGGAAAAGCTGTTTTTTTCTCAGGTGAGATAACCTTCTCCATTACAACATTTCTATTCCATGTATGGCACCACTCACCCCTATGGTTGTGAAGGTGAGGTGGGGTAATAAACAGTTTAACCATTCATAGATTTTTATTAATTTTTTAAAATGTCAATTATTGGAATCAACATTAAAACACCATAGTAGCTAATTTACATCTGAGCAAAAAGACAGGCATTAGAATGGGAGGAAAATGGACAGAAAAATGAAAGATAAAAATATGTTTCTATTTACCATATTATTCTTGGAGCACAACACTCTACATATCCTCAGCAAACAGAAAAATTTCTATTCAGTTGTATCATTCCATCTTTACAGAAATATTAAACTATGGATTGTTAATCAGGAGAGATAATAATTGGTCTGCTTTATTGTATAAGAACCATTGGCTTTCAGTATCAGTTTGCTTTTTATAAATGCATTATATTGGCTGCTTGAAACTGTTTGAATTAGCATTTAAAAATTAGATATTTGAAGTACAAAAAAATTCTTAAATAAATGTGAATAGGAAACATTGTCATACTAACCCAAATTCCTGCCTGGAAATAATTGCAGAAGATTATTTTTAGAAGAGATGGTCACTCTTTAGCTTGCTGAAATAGTCACCTGATACATTTAATTAACTTAAATTAGCAGTTAGATTCCTGTGGGTATTTGAATCTGTGACTCCTATTCAGACCATTCTTTTAATTTCACAGGTGAGAAAGTAGAGTTTAATTGCAATTAGGTACAGGTGAGTTCACAGAAGACAATGGTGATGATGGAGGCTGTCTAGAATAAGCCTTCTGGTTTGATTTATTTTTGCACCAGATATGATATTTTCCCCCATTTTGACAAATCAAAAAATATAAGCAATGTCTTTTAATTATTCTAACACTTAAACCATACTTTAAAATAGAAATTGAAACCTTCCCAATAGTGTCATTCACTTTATTATCATGAAGTGGTTTGTCTTGAGGACATGTGCTAATTTTATTCAAATATTTTAATGAGAAATGAAATGACATTCTGCATTTCTAAAACTCATTCACATTTCTAACATTAATTTGATGAGGAGTAAACTGTTACAGTGTTTAATGATCAACTGAAATTATTTTTAAAAGGTGTAATTCATGCCCATGAATATTATCAATAAGGTATAGAAAGTAGATTTTGCTTCGTTTGGTTTTGTTGATGAGGGATTATTCTACTCTCTTTTTATTTGAGCATTAGTGCTCAGGAAAAGGTGAAAAATAGTCTTCCTCAAACACAACAGTTCACTTCCTATAATAGGAGCAGCCTCTTTTCTAAACCTGTGCTCTGTCCTAATTTACTGACTAGGCAAACCTAGGTTACAGACAATTAAGTATCTTACCCAAGTTCACAAAGCAATTCAGAGTGCATGAAGCAAGCAAATCTGAACTAAAACCTTTCTCATAAAACTCTAGCCATAGCTCCCAGACATCTCAGTGATTTCACTGCTTATCTCTTCACCAGAATCTCTCACCACCCAGTTGAAATATATATCCCATAAATTTTTCTTTAGATTATTTGTAGATAATTTCTCTCTTTGCTGTTATTTATTAGCTGATATGGTGAAATGATATTTAACTCTATAATGATGCTATTTAGCTTTAAAATGTGTTTTGAGATAAATTTTGCATAAAAAACGGTGTAAAAAGTAGCATTTTATTGTACTGCATTATGACCAGTCATTAGGTTGGTGAACTGGTTCTTCTTGCTAATGTTTGTGTTAAATTAAAAACAATAAATTGAGATAACCATGCATGAATCCTGCATGAGGCATTAACTATAGAATGCTGGAAACAAAACCAATATCTATTGCACTATAACTATTCAAAGGGAAAAAAATGTTAGGCTGCAAACAATGTATGATAATTTCAGTTCCCCTGGAAAGAAAATAGTTTCTATCCTAAGTATATTAATGCAGTATAGTGTAATTAGGAAAAAACTAAAGGTAAGTAATTACATTCAGGTGAACTGAAAACTAATGTATTCTATGGAAGCATTATTTTCAAGTAATGAAAGAGGTGTTTTAACTATGAAGCTTGGCTGTTTCAACTTTTTAAAATTAGAAAATGAAAAAAAAAAAGAATAAACTCACAGTAGTTTAATCCCATGCATGCTCTTAATAGATATAAATCTACTAATAATGCATTCACCCTTGGGAGCTTAGAAAAAGCTTACAGTCCTTGCTCATGCCAACAGTCATTTCATTCATCTGTTACCATTTTGCTTGTTTTCCTGTCTACTGACTTTTAATAATTGAGATTGTATATTCGCCCACTCCTTCCTCTGCAAACACTGACCCTTAGCTTCTATGGCACTAGCCATCTGGAACTGTCTGCCCTCTTCTCTTCACATCACTGGAAACCTAATTCACTGCTTGCTAAAGTACAAAACTCCCATTTAGCTCAGCAGGAGTTTAAAAAAGATGAGTGGCAGATTGAACACTCAAGATCTTCTACTTACTTTTGAAATGCAGCCAAAATATGACCACTCTTGGGAAAGGGATGTTTGCCATGTTAAAAGTGAACACACGTTCAAAGGAAATATCCAATCAACAGTATCATATATCCTATTTACATATATCACATCCATGTCACCTATTGGAAACATATCCATCAGGGTTGCATTTCTCTGACAAGGAAACATTTTACATTTGAGAGAGTCACAATGTTCCCATCATGTAACCAAGGCAGTAACTCCACAAAACCATTACATTATTGAGGTAAGTAGTATAAACTATATTGGTCAGATGGATAGTCACTAAGTTTACCTAATTCTTTTGGATTCAAGGAAGAGGGACTCTCTCAGGTACCTAGAATTTTTGTAACTATTTATAAATAAATTGTTGACAATACAGCTAAGTCCTCCTGTTGCCCAGAGTAAGCAGTGTAACCAGGATTCAGAGGAAGAAATTATGCTTGGTGTATCTATGGCTTTCAGAGAGTATACCTTGTATGTGGGAGGGTGTGGAGAAAAAGGAACCCTCTTACACTCTTGGTGGGAATGCTAACTAGTACAGCCAGTATGGAGAACAGTGTGGAGATTCCTAAAAAACTTGAAATAGAACTGCCTCATGACCCAGAAATCCCATTGCTGGGCATACACACCGAGAAAACCAGAATGGAAAGAGACATGTGTACCCCAATGTTCATTGCAGCACTGTTTATAATAGCCAGGACATGGAAGCAACCTAGATGTCCATCAGCAGATGAATGGATAAGACAGCTGTGGTACATATACACAATGGAGTATTACTCAGCCATTAAGAATACATTTGAATCAGTTCTAATGAGGTGGATGAAACTGGAGCCGATTATACAGAGTGAAGTAAGCCAGAAAGTAAAACACCAATACAGTATACTAACGCATATATATTGAATTTAGAAAGATGGTAATGATAACCCTGTATGTGAGACAGCAAAAGAGACACAGATGTATCGAACAGTCTTTTGAACTCTGTGGGAGAGGGCGAGGGTGGGATGATTTGGGAGAATGGCATTGAAACATGTATAATATCATATATGAAACGAGTCACCAGTCCAGGTTCGATGCATGATACTGGATGCTTGGGGCTGGTACACTGAGATGACCCAGAGTGATGGTACGGGTAGGGAGGAGGGAGGGGGGTTCAGGATGGGGATCATGTGCATACCCGTGGCAGATTCATGTTGATGTATGGCAAAATCAATACAATATTGTAAAGTAACCTCCAATTAAAATAAATAAATTTATATTTAAATAAATAAATAAAATTCAGTACAGCTATACCACATCAGTCTTTTTAACAAACTGCAAAATATTTCATTACTTGTGATTCTGAAATAAACTAATTTCAATAATTATCTTCCTCAATTATCTCTCTCCATTCTTGTTCTCTTGACTTTAGGAAGTGACGATTCAGGGCAAATGTTTTTTTCTAAGGTGCCTTTCTATACCCATTGGCCAATATGAGATAAAGTGATTAATCAGTGAAAATTTAGAAGGACTGGTAGAGAAGAGGTTCTTACATATTTAATTATTGTCCATTCAATGCAGATGAAAACTCATCATTGTGTTCAGTCATCATCTCTTTCTATTCTATTGGAGAATAAAAATTATAGGTTTCTGGCTAACTTCATATATTCCACTATGATAAAAAGGAAGCAATACAGTGAATACTAACAATGCCATGGCTCTTTGTTACTCATTTGCATTGAGAGGATATAGGTCTTCTTGTCTCTGTTCCATAATGCCATTTAACACTGACTACTTAATTACCTGTATCATTCATTGGGCCACCCATGGATTCTGCCGTCCATTGACTTTCTCAAGGATTGTTTTTGTTGTTTTCATGATAAACACAAATGCAAGTTTTACCCCAGAGTGTGCAGAGAAATTCAGATGATCATTTATTTTCTATTCATGTTATATTTGCCATTTGGATTTTTTTTTTTTTAGCATCAAAGTAGACCAGCACATCTTCTAGCCATTTCTTCTCTTGAAGTTCCAAGACTGTCACTGCATTATATACAGAGAATACAATCTCTTTCAATGTTGATGACAATATGATTCTGTCATCCCTTGGGAGAAAAGGTGAGGGGCTCATGCAAAAGAATAATCTCATTTAGTCACAAATTTCCACTTCTCAGCCACCACAGCTAAAGATTCTCCCAGGAGAGTAGAGCATTACCACACAATTAGGAAGCAAAAGTGAATATCAATCAAAGGGCTTTGCAAAGCTATCTTCTTAGACGTTTTCTAAGGAGAGAGATGTGACTCTTTCTCAGCAGATAACCTGAGTGAATACCGGCCTGTGGAAAGGTTGGGTACCCATCATGTTATCAACAAATAAAGGACAAACAGGGCCAATAGGGCCTTCTACCACCATTGCTGATTTGGGCAGCCATAAAAGGGAGGCAGGATTGCAATCAGAACACAGATGAGAGAGAGCCGAGGCACAGGCCACACATATGACTGCATAACCCAAGCCTAAGGGTCCACGATGGACTACTGGAAGCCAGGTGTAACATTCTCATTTTTGGTTCCTACCTCAGAACAATGGGAAACAGTAGTTTAGGTCAGGGAATCTCTTCCAGATGGGTGGCCATTTTAATGAGGTTAACATTCACGTTTTGACATGCTAGAAGGAAAGGGAAAAATATATGTTTATGGGTGCTGTGGCTAGACTTCTAGCTTCCAATTTTATTGTATCCATCCTTATTGGATGGATGAAGAATTCTTTATGGATGGAATCCTCAATCCTATAATTCTGAGATATTGCAAAACTCATCATTTTGCTAGTGAATGCCACTGAGACTATCCATATAACACTAGAAAAGCTATATTTTTTCCTCCATGCTTTCACAAATTTAATCAAAGTTTGTCAACTTTTTTTTTTTTTTTTTTTGTCTAAGGCCTTACTAGTTCAGTTCAGTCACTCAGTTGTGTCTGACTTTTTGTTACCCCATGGACTGCAGCATGCCAGGCTTCCCTGTCCATAACCAACTCCTGGAGCTTGCTCAAACTCATGTCCACCAGTGATGTCAGTGATGCCATCCAACCTCTGTCTTCCCATTCTCCCATCAGGATGCTTCCACAACCCTCTTATCCTTATCCATCAGAAGTAGACAGAATGAAACCCACAATCATAAAAAACTAACCAAACTGATAACATGAATCATAGCACTGTCTAACTCAATGACTATGAGCCATTCCATGTAGGGCCATCCAGGACAGACAGGTCATGGTGGAGAGTTCTAACAAAATATGATCCACTGGAGAAGGGAATGACAAACCACTTCAGTATTTTGCCTTGAGAACCCCATGAACAGTATGAAAAAGTCTTATTAAAGACACAGCAATTAGTAAAGAAACTCCAATGATCTAATATTTACCCAATAAATGCTTTAAAATTATAAACTCCCATGTGCAATGAGTGGCTAAGAAAGCTAATTCTACCATTTTTCTTTTTGTACTGTAACTCTTGCAAATTGAAATCTGTAGACATACACTGCTTCCACCTATTTAATTTAGCCAATTTTACACAACAAAAGTGGTCAATAGTATCTTCCACTTTAAGGAACCCTATCTTAGGATATTTTCAGTGATGATGTAGAAGCTCAAGTTTAAAGAGATGGCTGATTCAGGAATTACTTGAGCTCTAGAAGTTCCCTGGCATCAGAAATACATTTTTAGCTTTCTACTTCCATATGTATTGTTTGATTAACAGGCATTTGAGGATTTATGGCAACTCTGGACTTATTTTTACATTAACAGACATGTTATAAGAGAATAAGATCATCTCTTTCTCATGATTTCCACATGATTCTCCACATAGAAATGCATCCTGACAAGTTTGGGCAAGTATTTCAGACATATAAAATTACCGTGTTATTGTATTTGAATTTTTGCCAAATAATTAGACATTTTAGATGATAATATAAACATAATCACCATTTAATTTGATAAGTCACTTAGAATTGCTTGATGCAAGCTTGATTTTATTTCCAGTAAACTATTGATTACTACTTACTTGTAAATGTGACTTTTCCATTTCATTAATCCACATATGTCTCTAAAATCACTCAGTTTCAAAATGATGATATCTAAATAAATACAATTTATAATAGTTTTATCTTTGTATATTTCCTCTTTCTGTAAATAAAAGCAAGCCCCCAAAGTATGTTTTTAAGAAAATATAAGGACTCCAAAGATACATTCAAAATTTACAGGACCTTAGAATCATTTTTATGAAGTTAAGTTCTCTCTACAAAATAGCAGTATAGCAATGCCAGTTAACAGACAATACTTCATGATAAAATATGAACAAAACTAGTTTTGTCTTACTAAAATTGCACTGTTTTCTTTAATTGTATATGCACTAGTATCTTATTCTAATTTCCTAAATGTTTTAGTATAAAATTAGATGTTGTTCAGGAAGCAAAATAAGCCATTAAATTACAGAACACAAACACAAAGCAAAGGAAAACAAGAAAATCAAGGTAGATACAGTAATGTAATAATTTCCACTAAGGGAAATGCAAATCTTCAAGCTCTTTTTTTCCTCAGGTTGTAGTTTTAGTTGCTAAATCATGTCAGAGTCTTTTGCAACCCCATGGACTGTAGCCTACTAGGCTCCTCTGTCCATAGGATATTTCCTTCTCCAGGGGATTTTCCTGATGCAGGGATCTTCCTGACCCAGGGGCCAAAACTGTGTCTTCTGCATCGGCAGGCAGATTCTTTGTCACTGAGCCTTCAGGGGAGTTCTTTCTCCCTCAGGATCTTCCCTCTTTTTTGAATCCACACACAGATTGCCTAAAGCAGAATTTTGTCTTATTCATGTAATGATCTGCTCCCCAAGGCAGGAATAAGGATATATGCATGTATATACATTTTGGAATTCCCCAATTTATAGGCACTTGGATCGCCAGACTTCAATTTAATGAGAATTATCTTTTAATGTCAGTGTTTTTCTCATCAGTCATTTTTTTCCCCCCTGTTTTATGAGAATCACTTTAGTTTTTCCATGCCCCAAATTTGAGTGTCCTCAGAACAAAAGATATCATCTGGTCATCTTTATATTGAATAGTTGGCTTTAATAGAGTTAAGACTTTTTAAATTCATGCCACAGTTGGAGTCATTTGCTTTATTTTAATAATCTCTTACATCTTTATTCTTTTATTTATTTATTGCCATACTATGTGGCTTGTGGGATCTTAGTTCCCCGACCAGGGACTGGACCATGGCTCCCTGCTTTGGAAGATTGGAGTCTTAACCACTAGACCACCAGGGAAATCATTTTATTTTTCTTTTTAAATTGAAGATTCAGGTATATAAATATTGATGATCAAATTTATGTATATATTCATTATATG
>SJYQ01002689.1:69766-80020 GCA_006410935.1 Redunca redunca
GCTGGATCATCGAAAAAGCAAAAGAGTTCCAGAAAAACATCTATTTCTGCTTTATTGACTATGCCAAAGCCTTTGACTGTGTGGATCACAATAAACTCTGGAAAATTCTGAAAGAGATGGGAATACCAGACTACCTGACCTGCCTCTTGAGAAACCTATATGCAGGTCAGGAAGCAACAATCAGAACTGGACATGGAACAACAGACTGGTTCCAAATAGGAAAAGGAGTACGTCAAGGCTGTATATTGTCACCCTGCTTATTTAACTTCTACACAGAGTACATCATGAGAAACGCTGGGCTAGGTGAAGCACAAGCTGGAATCAAGATTGCCGGGAGAAATATCAATAACCTCAGACATGCAGATGACCCCGCCCTTATGGCAGAAAGTGAAGAGGAACTAAAGAGCCTCTTGATGAAAGTGAAAGAGGAGAGTGAAAAAGTTGGCTTAAAGCTCAACATACAGAAAACGAAGTTCATGGCATCTGGTCCCATCACTTCATGGGAAATAGATGGAGAAACAGTGGAAACATGTCAGATTTTATTTTTTCAGGCTCCAAAATCACTGCAAATGGTGACTGCAGCCATGAAATTAAAAGACGCTTACTCCTTGGAAGAAAAGTTATGACCAACCTAGATAGCATATTCAAAAACAGAGACTTGACTTTGCCAACAAAGGTCCATCTAGTCAAGGCTATGGTTTTTCCAGTGGTCATGTATGGATGTGAGATTTGGACTGTGAAGAAAGCTGAGTGCCAAAGAATTGATGCGTTTGAACTGTGGTGTTGGAGAAGACTCTTGAGAGTCCCTTGGACTGCAAGGAGATCCAACCAGTCCAACTAAAGGAGATCAGTCCTAGGTGTTCTTTGGAAGGAATGATGCTAAAGGGGAAACGCCAGTACTTTGGCCACCTCATGTGAAGAGTTGACTAATTGGAGAAGACTCTGATGCTGGGAGGGATTCGGGGGCAGGAGGAGGAGGGGATGACCGAGGATGAGATGGCTGGATGGCATCACTGACTCGTTGGACGTGAGACTGAGTGAACTCCAGGAGTTGGTGATGGACAGGGAGGCCTGGTGTGCTGCGATTCATGGGGTCACAGAGTCGGACACTACTGAGTGACTGAACTGAACTGAACTGAAGCATAATAATAATTAAAAGTGCATGAGAACATAAATAAATTCCAATGATAGACTCAGTTCAGTTCAATACCTCAGTGGGTCAGACTCTTTGCAACCCAATGGATGGTAGCATGCCAGGCTCCCCTGTCCATCACCAACTCTTGGAGCTTGCTCAAACTCATGTCCATTCAGTTAGTGATACCATCCAACCAACCATCTCATCCTCTGTTGTCCCCTTCTCCTCCTGCCTTCAATCTTTCCCAGTATCAGGGTCTTTTCCAATGACTCAGTTCTTTGCATCAGTTGGCCAAAATATTGGAGTATCATCATCAGTCCTTCCAATGAATATTCAGGACTGATTACCTTTAACGTAGACTGGTTGGATTTCCTTGCAGTACAAGGGACTCTCAAGAGTCTTCTCCAGCACCACAATTCCATTCATCATTTCTTTGGTGCTCAGCTTTCTTTATAGTCTAACTCTCACATCCATACATGACTACTGGAAAAACAATAGCTTGACTAGATGGACTTTGTTGGCAAACTAATGTCTCTGCTTTTTAATATGCTGTCTAGGTTGGTCATAGTTTTCCAAAGAGCAAGCATCTTTTAATTTCATGACTGCAGTCACCATCTGCAGAGCCCAAAATCATAGTCTGTCACTGTCTGTATTGTTTCTCCATCTATTTGCCATGAAGTGATAGGACCAGATGTCATGATCTTAGTTTTCTGAATGTTGAGTTTTAAGCTGACATTTTCCACTCTTCTCTTTCTCTTTAATCAAAAGGCCCTTTAGTTCTTCTTCACTCTCTGACATAAGGGTGGTTACATCTGCATATTTGAGCTTATTGATATTTCTCCAAGCAATCTTGACTCTAGGTTGTGCTTCATGAAGCCCAGCATTTCACATGATATACTCTGCATAAAAGTTAAATAAGCAAGGTACCAATATACAACCTTGACCTACTCTTTTCAATATTTGGAACCAGTTTGTTGTTCTATGTCCAGTTCTAACTGTTAGTTATTGATCTGCATACAGCTTTCTTTGGAAGCAGGTAAAGTGGTCTGGTATTTCCATCTCAAGTTTCGATGCTGTAAAGAGCAATATTGATAGGTACCTGGAATGTTAGGTCCATGAGTCAAGGCAAATTGGAAGTGGTCAAACAGGAGTTGACAAGAGTGAACATTGACATTCTAGGAATGAGCGAACTAACATGGACTAGAATGGGTGAATTTAACTCATATGACCATTATATCTACTACTGTGGGCAGGAATCCCTTAGAAGAAATGGAGTAGCCATAATAGTCAACAAAAGAGTCTGAAATACAGTACTTGGATGCAATCTCAAAAACTACAGAATGATCTCTGTTCATTTCCAAGACAAACCATTCAGTATCATGGTAATCCAAGCCTGTGCCCCAACCAGTAATGCTGAAAAAGCTGAAGTTGAACAGCAAATTTGGCCTTGGAGTACAGAATGAAGCAGGGCAAAGTCTAATAGAGTTCTGCCAAGAAAACACACTGATCATAGCAAACACCCTCTTCCAACAACACAAGAGAAGACTCTACACATGGACATCACCAGATGGTCGACACCAAAATCAGATTGATTATATTTTTTGCAGCCAAAGGTGGAGAAGCTCTATACAGTCAGCAAAAAGAAGACCAGGAATTGATCATAAACTCCTTATTGTAAAATTCTGACTGAAGTTGAATAGGGTAGAGAAAACCACTAGACCATTCAGGCATGATCTAAATCAAATCCCTTATGACTATACAGTGGAAGTGAGAAATAGGTTTAAGGGACTAGGTCTTATAGACAGATTGCCTGATGAATTATGGACAGAGGGTCATGACATTTTACAGTAGACAGGGATCAAGACCATCCCCAAGAAAAAAATTTGCACAAAAGCAAACTGGCTGTCTGAGGAGGCCATACAAATAGTTGTGAAAAGAAGGGAAGGAAAAAGCAAAGGAGGAAAGGAAAGATATAAGCATCTGAATGCAGAGTTCCAAAGAATAGCAAGAAGAGATAAGAAAGCCTTCTTCAGTGATCAATGCAAAGAAATAGAGGAAAACAACAGAATGGGAAAGATTAGAGATCACTTCAAGAAAATAGAGATACGAAGGGAACATTTCATGCAAAGATGGGCTCAATAAAGGATGGAAATGGTACGGACCTGACAGAAACAGAAGATATTAAGAAGAGCTGGCAAGAATACACAGAAGAACTGTACAAAAAAAGGTTTCACAACCCAGATAATTATGATGGTGTGGTCACTCACCGAGAGCCAGACATCCTGGAATGTGAAGTCAAGTGTGCCTTAGTCAGCATCACTACGTACAAAGCTAGTGGAGGAGATGGAATTACAGTTGAGCTATTTTAAATCCTAAAAGATGATGCTGTGAAATTGCTACACTCAATATGCCAGCAACTTTGGAAAACTCAACAGTGACCACAGGACTGGAAAATGTCATTTTTAATTTCTAATCCCCAAAATAGGCAATGCCAAAGAATGCTCAAACTACTGCACAATTGCATTTGTCTCACATGCTAGTAATGCTCAAAATTCTCCAGGCCAGGTTTCAGCAATACATGAACCATGAACTTCCAGATGTTCAAGGTGGCTTTAGAAAAGGCAGAGGAATCAGAGATCAGATTGCCAACATCTGCTGGATCATCAAAAAAGCAAGAGAGTTCCAGAAAAAAATCTATATCTGTTTTATTGACTATGCCAAGGTCTTTGACTGTGTAGATCACAATAAACTGTGAAAAATTCTGAAAGAGATCAGAATACCAGACCACCTGACCTGCCTGTTGAGAAACCTGTATACAGGTCAGGAAACAACAGTTAGAACTGGACATGGAAAAACAGACTGGTTCCAAATAGGAAAAGAAGTACATCAAGGCTGTATATTGTCACCCTGCTTATTTAACCTATATGCAGAGTAAATCATGAGAAACACTGGGCTGGAAAAATCACAAGCTGGAATCAAGATTGCTGGGAGAAATATCAAACACCTCAGATATGCGGATGACACCACCCTTATGGCAGAAAGTGAAGAAGAACTAGAGAGCCTCTTGATGAAAGTGAAAGAGGAGAGTGAAAAAGTGGGTTTAAAGGTCAACATTCAGTAAACTAAGATCATGGCATATGGTCCCATCACTTCATGGCAAATAGATGGTGAAACATGGAAACAGTTGCTGACTTTATTTTTCTGGGCTCCAACATCACTGTAGACGGTGATTGCTGCCATGAAATTAAAAGACATTTACTCCTTGGAAGGAAAGTTATGACCAACCTAGACAGCATATTAAAATTCAGAGACATTACTTTGTCTTGACAGACAAAGGTCTGTCTAGTCAAGGCTATGGTTTTTCCAGTGGTCATGTATGGATGTGAGTGTTGGACTATAAAGAAAACTGAGCACTGAAGAATTGATGCTTTTGAACTGTGATATTGGAGAAGACTCTTGAGAGTCCTTTGAACTGAAAGCATATCCAACCAGTCCATCCTAAAGGAGATCAGTCCTGGGTGTTCATGGGAAGGACTGATGTTGAAATTGAAACTCCAGTACTTTGGCCACCTGATGTGAAGAGCTGACTCATTGGAAAAGACCCTGATGCTGGGAAAGATTGAGGGCAGGAACAGAAGGGGACGACAGAGGATGAGATGGTTGGATGCCATCACCGCTTCAATGGACATAGGTTTGGGTGAACTCCGGGAATTGGTGATGGACAGGGAGGGAGACCTGGTGTGCTGTGGTCATGGGGTCGCAGAGCTGGACATGACTGACTGACTGAACTGAATTGAAATAAAAGCATTTTCCAGTCTGTTGTGATCCATACAATCAAAGGCTTTGGTGTACTCAATAAAGTACAAGTCAATGTTTTTTCTGGAACTCTCTTGCTTTTTCAATGATTCAGCGGATGTTGGCAGTGTGATATCTGGTTTCTCTGCCTTTTCTCAATCCATCTTGAACATCTGGAAGTTCATGGTTCAAATACTGTTCAAGCCTAGCTTGGAGAATGTTTAGCACTACTTTGCTAGCATGTGAGATGTGCACAATTATATGGCTCTCAGTAAGTGATCACGCCATCATGGTTATCTGGTTCATAAAGATCTTTTTGTGTAGTTATTCTTTGCATTCTTGCTACCTCTTCCTAATATCTTCTGCTTCTGTTAGGTCCATACCATGTCTGTCTTTTATTGTTCCCATCTTTGGGTGAAATGTTTCCTTGGTATCATTAATTTTCTTAAAGAGATAGCTAGTCTTTTCCATCCTATTGTTTTCCTCTATTTCTTTGTATTGGTCACTGAGAAAGGCTTTTTTATCTCTCCATATTCTTTGGAACTCTGCATTCAAATGGGCATATCTTTTCTTTTCTCCTTTGCCTTTTGCTTCTCTTCTTTTCTCAATTACTTGTAAGGCCTCCTCAGACAACCATTTTGCCTTTTTGTGTTTCTTTTTCTTGGGATCACTGCCTCCTGTACCATGTCAAGAACCTCCATCTATAGTTCTTCAGGCATTCTGTATATCAGATCTAATCCCTTTAATCTGTTTGTCACTTCCACTTTATAATTGTAAGGGATTTGATTTAGGTCATACCTGGATGGTTGAGTAGTTTTCCCTAGTCTCTTCAATTTAAGTCTAAAGGGATTGAGAACCCCCAGGGAATTTGACTTTGGAGGCCAGTGTGATTTGATTACAGAACTTACACAAGACGGGGGAACAGACTCTTGGAGGGCACAAACAAAACCTTGTTCACATCAGGACCCAGGAGAAAAGAGCAGTGATGCCACAAGAGACTGACCAAGACTTGCCTGTGAGTATCCAGGAATCTCTGGTGGAGATGTGGGTTGGTGGTGACCAGCTACTGTGTCAGGAGCACTGGGTATAGCAGTGTGTGTATGGGGTCTTTTGAAGGAGGTTGCCATTATCTTCATTATCTTCGCCATAGTTTGGCCCCAGGTCAAACAACAGGGAGGTAATACGACCCCAGGGATTAATAGAAAATTGGATTACGGATTTACAGAGCATGTCCCTACCCATCATAACAAGACCCCGTTTCCCCCACAGTCTGTCTTTCCCATCAGGAAGTTTCCATAAGCCTCTTATTCTTATGCTTCAGAGGTCAGACAGAATGAAAGTCTCAATCACTGAAAACTAATCAAACTGATCACATGGACCACAGCTTTGTCTAACCCAAAGAAACAATGAGCCATGCCATGTAGGGCCAACCAAGATGGACCAGGTCATGGTGGAGAGTTCTGAAAAATTGTGGTCCACTGGAGAAGGCAATGGCAAACCATTCTGCCTGAGAACCCCATGAACAATATGAAAAGGCAAAAATGATAGGACAATGAAAGATGAACTCCCCAAGTTGGTAGGTGCCCAATATTTTACTGCAGAAGAGTGGAGAAATAACACCAGAAAGAATGAAGAGATGGAGCCAAAGTGAAAACAATACCCAGTTGTGAATATGACTGGTCATGGAAGTAAAGTCCAGTGCTGTAAAGAGCAAAATTGCATGGTGTAGTGGTCTTTTACAGACCAAGCCCTGGGGACTGCA
Organism: Redunca redunca; assembly: GCA_006410935.1. Taxonomy (NCBI): domain Eukaryota; kingdom Metazoa; phylum Chordata; class Mammalia; order Artiodactyla; family Bovidae; genus Redunca; species Redunca redunca. The sequence goes on from SJYQ01002689.1 coordinate 76,459, forward strand.
GTCGACTAAAAGAAAGAGAGAAAAAGAGAGAGAGCACAGTATCTCTCTGGTTACATGGAAAACCAGTGAAGCCCATGTACAGGACTTGTACCACTCATGAGGGCACAGGGTGTCCTCTCAAGCAGGTCTTGAAAGCCTGGGCAAGAAATTGAGCTTGTCAGGCTTCCATGTTCTGAAGAGAATGAAAACAGAAAAAAGGATGCAGGGGACCCAAGTCTCTAGTGGAGCAAGGATATTTTATTAGCAGAAATTCAGGCTTACATATCTTAGTAAAATGATTACTCAGCCATTACAAAGGATGAAGTTCTTCCATCAGTTGCAACAAAATTGATAGTCTAATACATACAAGATCGCTGATGTTGGAAAGAGTCACTGAAGGGAGCTACTGAAAGGAATCATAACAGGTACCCTTTCCTATGATCTCAGTCCTGAGAACTGTGTGCAGCTCTACTCATTCTCGGAATAGGAACTGATAAGGAACAGAGAATCTTTGAGAAATGGCACACAAAGGGAGAAAAATGCAACATATTGGATTCTTTAAAGTTGGACATCCTCTGACACATGGGAACCTAGAATATCAGGTGTATGAATCAAGGCAAATTGGAAGTGGTCAAACAGGAGATGGCAAGAGTGAACATCAACATTTTAGGAATCAGTGAGCTAAAATGGTTGGGAATGGGTGAATTTAACTAAGATGACCATTACTTCTACTACTGTGGGCAAAAATCCCTTAAAAGAAATAGAGTAGCCCTCATAGTCAACAAAAGAGTCCAGAATGCCGTACTTGGATGCAATCTCAAAAATGACAATGATCCCTGTTCATTGGTAAGCAAACCATTTAATATTATAGTAATCCAAGTCTATGCCCTGACCAGTAATGCTGAAGAAGCTGAAGTTGAATGGTTCAATGATAAACTAAAAACCTTCTAGAACTAACACTCCCCCAAAATGTTCTTTTCATTATAGGGGTCTGGAATGCAAAAGTATGAAGTCAAAAGATACCTAGAGTAACAGGCAAATTTGGCCTTGGACTACAAAATGAAACAGGGCAAAGGCTAATAGAGCTTTGCCAAGAGAACACACTGGTCATAGCAAACACCATTTTCCAACACCACAAGAGAAGATTCTACACATGGACATCACCAGATGGTCAATACCAAAATCAAGATGGAGAAGCTCTGTACAGTCAACAAAACAAGACAGGGAGCTGCCTGTGACTCAGCTCATGAATTCTTTATTGCCAAATTAAAACTTAAATTGAAGAAAGTAGGGAGAACCACTAGACCATTCAGGTATAAGCTAAATCAATGATAGAATAGCATTTTCAAAATATGCTTACATTATAAATTATAAATCAAGTTCAGTATGTTAATGACATCTCCACTTTCTGTTTTCAGGCTCAAAAAAAGATTTTTAAATTTTCTTTCTGCCTGCCCTACATCCAATTTGTAGCTATGGAATTTGAATTTGCTAAATAATCTAAGAAAATTCTAGAATCCCTCTGTTTTTCAGTGTTCTCATAGTCAAATGTTGAAAAATCACATTTGAGTTGGGATTTTATGTATTACTGAATATGAGAATGTTTTTGGCTATTAAATGATAGCAAGTATTGTTAATTTCAGAGAAAACAAAGATAATGTTCTCTCCCTTTAAAGGAGAAAGTATTATCTAGGAAGCAATCTTTCAATTCATAGCCTTATCATTTAATTCTTAAGATTACATTCCCCTGCAGAAAGAAAGAATATCTCAAGATGTGTAAATAGAAATTATTTTCCCAAAAGTTTTGATATATCATTGCAACATTTGACTTCCCTGGTGGCTCAGACAGAAAGCGTTTGTCTACAATCTGGGAGACCTGGGTTCGATCCCTGGGTTGGGAAATTCCCTGGAGAAGGAAATGGCAACCCACTCCAGTACTCTTGCCTAGAAAATTCCATGGATGGAGGAGCCTAGTGTCCATGGGGTCACAAAGAGTTGGACACGACTGAGCGACTTCACTTTCTTTCTTGCAACATTTAGACTTGTTGCTGTATTGGGAAAGGGTACACATTTTAGAATTATATGATTGATATTTTGAGAGGCATAGATTTAATTTGAAAACAAATAGTATCATTTACTGTACAAAGTTAGAAGATAATTAGAGGAAAACTTATGGAATGGTTTACTATCACATGCTAAACAATAAGGTCAACATTTATTAAACTCTCTCTCACAGTTTATATTAAGCACTGTGCTAACTGTTGATTTAGCTGCATTATCCCTATAAAATTCTATTATTATCTCCACTTTAGAGATAACTGGATTTCAGAGATTAAGTATATTGCTCCAGGTTACATAGATGATAATAATTAGGAATTGGATAAAACTCAGATATTGCTGATGACAAATCCAAGAGAGCAAAAATTCCTCTTGTAGCTGAGAAGTGTGGTGTCATTACATCAACATCAGAATTATCTGAAGTGCCCACTAAAAATGCCTATTCTTAGGACCCACAGAAAATGTGCTAAATTTGACTATTCTAGGGTGAGAGCTGGTATATTAAATGTAGTCTTTAGACTGTTATGTTTGAAAACCAAATTAACATACTATATTCATTGCTGCTGCTAAGTCACTTCAGTCATGTCTGACTCTGTGTGACCCCGTAGACGGCAGCCCACCAGCTCCCCCATCCCTGGAATTCTCCAGGCAAGAATACCAAAGTGGGTTGCCATTTCCTTCTCCAGTGCATGAAAGTGAAAAGTGAAAAGTCATATAAGTGCCTGACTTATATGAGCTTCCCTGGTGGCTCAGATGGTAAAGTGTCTGCCTGCAATGCAGGAGACCTAGGTTTGATCCCTGGGTTGGGAAGATCTCTTGGAGAAGGAAATGGCAACCCACTCCACTACTCTTGCCTGGAGAATCCCAGGAACGGAGGAGCCTGGTGAGTCACAGTCCATGGGGTCTCAAAGAGTTGGACACGAATGAGCGACTACACTTTCACTTACACACACACACACACACACACACACACACACACATAATCCAATATGGGAAATCTACCATATATAGTTTTACAAAAAAGATATACATAAATCTATTTGTTATGCAAACCTAAGAGACTTTTTCTTCTTGGATAATAAATCAGTGTAAACATTAAGCAAGTAGAAAATATATGATCCAGATTAAAATGTATTTGGCTAAATATTTAACCAGTATTTCTTCAGAAAGGAAGAAGATATAAGATAATGATAGTGTATCAATAGTAGCAATTTGACATATATAGATAAGTGAAATACAGCAATAAATAGTGAATCTAAAGGGGATTAAAAAGTAACTTTACAGTGTAAAATCTGACAAACACTAGTTTAACAGATGATGAAGATTAACGTCAACAGTGATAATTCATGTTTTCAATGTACCCTTATATGATGTGATGAAAATGGAAATTTACCTTTGTGATCTCCCCATGGCAAATCTGTAATACCAAACTAATCATAAGAAAAATATAAACAACAACAACAACAATAAAGAAAAAGTCTTCTTAATACCTGACTAGTACTCCTCAAAATTATCAGTCATTCAA
>SJYQ01002689.1:86934-99537 GCA_006410935.1 Redunca redunca
ATATATATATATATATATATATATATATATATGATATTTAAGTGATTAGTGATGGTGGCAGGGAAGGCCATGACTATTTAGTCGTTTAGAAAACTTTAGAGGAAATTCACTTATCAAATTTTGGAACTTCTTCTTAAATTATTGGATAAAATTAAATTATCAGTTTCAAATCTAGTAATTCAAAGTCAGTACTGCATCAATATTCTCATATATAAGAACTATAAACCCTAGATAAAGTATAAAATACAATGACCTAAAGGTATCAGAGAATAAAAGCAAGTAGACAGAAAAGTGTGTGTAAATTTCTAAGAAAGGAATAACAGAGGGTGAGTTTCCCATTTTTATTATTTTAGTCTGAGTGCAGGCTGTGATACAAGCAGACAAAACTTCTGGTAGAAAACTCAGTTTTTATGGGCCAAAAAAGTAAGAAATCAGGGCAAAGTTATCTGCTAAAAAATGAGAATAGAATCTCTAAAGGATAATTATCAAGTAGGGAAACCCAATATTATGCAAATAAATTCTATACAAATCATTAGATTATTTTGCCCAAAACATATGTGGGAAAGACATAAAACAACCTAGATAAAGACAAAATAAGTTAATTGAACTATGAACTACCATCTAAGAGAAAGATTGTGCATTTTCCCCTTCAATGGTACTTGAAAATATATAAGGAAATATAGTTTCTACCATGTAGCATCAACATATTCAGCATAAAATTCAAGCTTACCAGATATAATTATAGTAAAAAAAAATGTGATTTATGGTTCAGAGAAAAAAAATAGTCCATGGAGATTGACCCTGAGATGACCACTCATTGGAATTAGCATACAAGAATATTAAAGCAGTAAATATGCATGTGTACCTGCTCAGTCACTTAGTCGTTTCGACTCTATATGACTCTTTGGACTGAAGCCACCAGGCTCCACTGTCCATGGGATTTCTCAGGTAAGAAGACTGGAGTAGGTGGCCAGTTCCTTCTCCAGGGTATTTTCTTGATGCAGGGATTGAACCTGTGTCTCTTATGTCTCCTGCACTGCAGTCAGATTCTTTACCAATTGAGCTATGGGGGAAGCCCCAAAGTAGTAATTATAATTATAATGATTAAGGTGAAGTCACTCAGTCATGTCCGACTCTTTGTGACCCCGTGGACTGTAACCTACTAGGCTTCTCCATCCATGGGATTCTCCAGGCAAGAATACTGGAGTGGATTGCCATTTCCTTCTCCAGGGGATCTTCCCACCCAGGGATCCAACCCGGGTCTCCCGCATTGAAGGCAGATGCTTTAACCTCTGAGCCACCAGGGAAGCCAATTATATTGATTATAAAATCAAATATGTTGACAATGAAGAAAGAGAGAAAATCTTAGTAGAAAAGTAGAAACGATCACAAAATCAAATGCAATTTCTATAATTGAAATATAGTAATATGTAAAAAATTGAGTAACCAAATCACTTGACCCTCATATTTAAATAGAGACAAGGCTTCCCTGGTGGTTCAGATGGCAAAGAATCACCCTGCAGTGAGGGAGACCTGATTTCGATCCCTGGATTGGGAAGATCCCCTGGTGGAAGGCATGGCAACCCATTCCATTTTTCTTGACTGAAAAATCCCAGTGGGACAGAGGAACCAGGAGTGCTAGAGTCCATTGGGTTGCAAAGAACTGAACATGACTCAGTGACTAAGCACAGCACAGCCACTTCTACTATTAAAACATAAAGCTATTATGTTAGCACAACACAGTAATGCTTCTAAAATATAAATATGCATCAGTGTAGCACTATAGAAAGCATTAAAAACACTATAAATGTAACTAATTAGTATGTTACAATAGAATAGGGAAGACTACAGATCTTTTCAAGAAAAGTAGAGATACCATGGGAACAATTCATGCAAAGATGGGCTCAATAAAGGACAAAAATAGTATGGACCTAAAAGAAGCAGAAGATATTAAGAAGAGGTGGCAAGAATGCACAGCAGAACTGTATGAAAAATGTCTTCATGACCCAGATAATCACGATGGTGTGATCACTCACCTAGAGCCAGGCATCCTGGAATGTGAAGTCAAGTAGGGCTTAGGAAGCATCACTATGAACAAAGCTAGTAGAGGTAATGGAATTCCAGTTGAGTCATTTCAAATCCTGAAAGATGATGCTGTAAAAGTGCTGCACTCAATACTGCAGCAAATTTGGAAAACTCAGCAGTGGCCACAGGACTGGAAAAGGTCCGTTTTCATTCCAATATCTAAGAAAGGCAATGTCAAAAAATGCTCAAACTACCACACAATGGCACTCATCTCACACACTACTAAAGTAATGCTCAAAATTCTCCAAGCCAGGCTTTAACAAGCATGAACCATGAACTTCCAGACATTCAAGCTTCTTTTAGGAAAGGCAGAGGAACCAGAGATCAAATTGCCAACATCCGCTGGATCATCAAAAAAGCAAGAGTTCCAGAAAAACATCTATATCTGCTTTATTGACTGGCCAAAGCCTTTGACTGTGTAGATCACAAAAAAAAAAAGAAACAAACAAACAAAAAAAAAAAAAACTGTGGAAAATTCTGAAAGAGATGGGAATATCAGACTACCTGACCTGCCTATTGAGAAACCTGTACACAGGTCAGGAAGCAACATTTAGAACTGGACGTGGAATGACAGACTGGTTCCAGATAGGAAAAGGAGTACGTCAGAGCTGTATTTTGTCACCCAGCTTATATAACTTATAGGCAGAGTACATCATGAGAAATGCTAGGCTGGAGGAAGCATAAGCTGGAATCAAGACTGCTGTGAGAAATATCAATAACCTAACATATGCAGATGACACCACCCTTATAGCAGAAAGTGAAGAAGAACAAAAAGCCTCTTGATGAAAGTGAAAGAGGAGAGTGAAAAAGTTGGCTTGAAACTCAACTTTCAGAAAACTAAGATCATGGCATCTGGTCCTGCTACTTCATGGCAAATAGATGGGGAAACAGTGGAAAGAGTGGCAGACTTCTTTGTGGGGGGCTCCAAAATCACTATAGATAGTGACTGCAGCCATGAAAGAAAAAGACGCTTACTCCTTGGAAGAAAATATATGCCCAACCTAGTTCAGTTCAGTTCAGTCGTTAAGTCGTGTCCAACTCTTTGCATCCCCATGAATCACAGTATGCCAGGCCTCCCTGTCCACAACCAACTCCCAGAGCTCACTCAAACTCAAGTCCATATAGTCAGTGATGCCATACAGCCATCTCATCCTTTGTCGTCCCCTTCTTCTCCTGCCTGAAACCCCTCCCAGTATCAGAGTCCTTTCCAATGAGTCAACTCTTTGCATGAGGTGGCCAAAGTACTGGAGTTTCAGCTTTTGCATCATTCCTTCCAAAGAAATCCCAGGGTCGATCTCCTTCAGAATGGACTGGTTGGATCTCCTTGCCGTCCAAGGGACTCTCGGGAGTCTTCTCCAACACCACAGTTCAAACGCATTAATTCTTCGGCGCTCAGATTTCTTCACAGTCCAACTATTGCATCCATACATGATCACTGGAAAAACTACAGCCTTGACTAGACGGACCTTTGTTGGTAAAGTAATGTCTCTGCTTTTCAATATGCTATCTAGGTTGGTCATAACTTTTCTTTCAAGGAGTAAGCGTCTTTTAATTTCATGGCTGCAGTCACCATCTGAAGTGATTTTGGAGCCACAAAAAATAAAGTCTGACACTGTTTCTACTGTTTCCCCATCTATTTCCCATAAAGTGATGGGACCAGAGGCCATGATCTTAGTTTTCTGAATGTTGAGCTTTAAGCCAACTTTTGCACTCTTTTCTTTTACTTTCATCAAGAGGTTTTTAAGTTCCTCTTCACTTTCTGCCATAAGGGTGATTTTATCTGAATATCTGAGGTGATTGATATTTCTCCCAGCAATCTTGATTCCAGCTTGTGTTTCTTCCAGTCCAGCATTTCTCATGATGTACTCTGCATATAAGTTAAATAAGGGGTGACAATATACAGCCTTGACGTACTCCTTTGCCTATTTGGAACCAGTATGTTGTTCCATGTCCAGTTCTAACTCTTGTTTCCTGACCTGCATATAGGTTTCTCAAGAGGCAGGGTAGGTGGTCTGGTATTCCCATCTCTTGAAGAATTTTCCACAGTTTATTGTGATCCACACAGTCAAAGGCTTTGGCATAGTCAATAAAGCAGAAATAGATGTTTTTATGGAACTCTTTTGCTTTTTTGGTAGTCCCGCAGATGTTGGCAATTGGATCTCTGATTCCACTGTCTTTTCTAAAACCAGCTTGAACATCTGGAATTTCATAGTTCGTGTATTGCTGAAGTCTGGCTTGGAGAATTTTGAGCATTACTTTACTAGTGTGTGCAATTGTGTGGTAGTTTGAGCATTCTTTGGCATTGCCTTTCTTTGGGATTGGGATGAAAACGGACCTTTTCCAGTCCTGTGGCCACTGCTGAGTTTTCCAAATTTGCTGGCATATTGAGTGCAGCACTTTCACAGCATCATCTTTTAGGATTTGAAATAGCTCTACTGGAATTCCATCACCTCCACTAGCTTTGTTCATAGTGATGCTTTGTAAAGCTCACTTGACTTCACTTTCCAGGATGTCTGGCTCTAGGTGAGTGATCATACCATTGTAATTATCTTGGTCATGAAGGTCTTTTTTGTACAGTTCTTCTGTGTATTCTTGCCACCTGTTCTTAATATCTTCTGCTTGTTTTAGGTCCATACCATTTCTGTCCTTTATCGAGCCTATCTTTGCATGAAATGTTCTCTTGATATCTCTAATTTTCTTGAAGAGATCTCTAGTCTTCCCCTTTTTGTTGTTTTACTCTATTTCTTTGCACTGATCACTGAGGAAGCCTTTCTTATTTCTTCTTGCTAATCTTTGGAACTCTGCATTCAGATACTTATATCTTTCCTTTTCTCCTTTGCTTTTCGCTTCTCTTCTTTTCAAAGCTATTTGTAAGGCCTCTTCAGACAGCCATTTTACTTTTTGCATTTCATTTCTTTTGGGATGATCTTGATCCCTGTCTCCTGTACAATTTCAAGAACCTCAGTCCATAGTTCATCAGGCATTCTATCTATCAAATCTAGTCCCTTAAATCTATTTCTCACTTCCACTATATATTCATAAGGGATTTGATTTAGGTCATACCTGAATAGTCTAGTGGTTTTCACTACTTTCTTCAATTTAAGTCTGAATTTGGTAATAAGGAGCTAATGATCTGAGCTGCAGTCATCTCCCAGTCTTGTTTTTGCTGACTGTATAGAGCTTCTCCATCTTTGGCTGCAAATAATAGAATCCATCTGATTTCGGTGTTGACCATCTGGTGATGTCCATGTGTAGAGTCTTCTCTTATGTTGTTGGAAGAGGGTGTTTGCTATGACCAGTGTGTTCTCTTGGCAAAACTCTTATTAGCCTTTGCCCTGCTTCATTCTTCATTCCAAGGCCAAATTTGCCTGTTACTCCAGGTGTTTCTTGACTTCCTACTTTTGCATTCCAGCCCCCTATAATGAAAAGGACTCTTTTTTGGGTGCTAGTTATAAAAGGTTTTGTAGACATTCATAGAACCGTTCAAGTTCAGCTTCTTCAGCATTACTGTTTGGGGCATAGACTTGGATTATGGTGATATTGAATGTTTCCCCTTGGAAACGAACAGAAATTATTCTGTCGTTTTTGAGACTGCATCCAAGTACAACACTTCAGACTCTTTTGTTGACCATGATGGCTACTCCATTTCTCTAAGCGATTCCTGACCACAATAGTAGATATGATGGTCATTTGAGTTAAATTCACCCATTCCAGTCCATTTTTTTCCCACTGATTCCTAGAATGTTGACATCCACTCTTGCCATCTCCTGTTTGACCACTTCCAATTTGCCTTGATTCAGGGACCTGACATTCCAGGTTCCTATGCAATATTGCTCTTTACAGCATCGGACCTTGCTTCTATCACCAGTCACATCCACAAAAAGAAAAAACAAACTGGTTATTGTTTTTCCTTTGGCTCCATCCCTTCATTCTTTTTGGAGTTATTTTTCCACTGGTCTCCAGTAGCATATTGGGCACCTACTGACCTGGAGAGTTCCTCTTTCAGTATCCTATCATTTTGCCTTTTCATACTGTTCATGGGGTTCTCAAGACAAGAATACTGAAGTGGTTTGCCATTCCCTTCTCCAGTGGACCACATTCTGTCAGACCTCTCCACCATGACCCGCCCATCTTGGGTGGCACCACAGGGCGTGGCTTAGTTTCATTGAGTTAGACAAGGCTGTGGTCCTAGTGTGATTAGATTGACTATATTTTTCTGTGATTATGGTTTCGGTGTGTCTGCCCTCTGATGCCTTCTTGCAACATCTACCGTCTTACTTGGTTTTCTCTTACCTTGGATGTGGGGTATCTCGTCACGGCTGCTCCAGCAAAGCGCAGCCACTGCTCCTTACCTTCGACGAGGGGTATCTCCTCACTGCCACCCCTCCTGACCTTGAACGTGGAGTAGCTCCTCTAGGCTATCCTGTGCCAGCGCAGCCACTGCTCCTTGGATGTGGGGCTGCTCCTCCCGGCTGCCACACCTTGCCTCGGGCAGGAGGTAGCTCCTCCCGGCCGGTGCCCCTGACGTCAAACGTGTGGTAACTCCTTTCAGCCATTCCTGTGCCGATGCAGCCTGGCTCTCTGGGCTGCTGCCCTTGACCTCAGACCTGAGGTAGCTCCTCTCCGCCGCGCTTGTGCACTGTTGCAGCCACCTGCATTGCAAAACAGTGCAAACAGTGGCAGACTTTTTTGTGGGGGGCTCCAAAATCACTGCAGATAGTGACTGCAGCCATGAAACAAAAAGACACTTACTCCTTAGAAGAAAATTTATGCCCAACCTAGACAGTATATTAAAAAGCAGAGACATTATTTTGCCAACAAAGGTCCATATAGTCAGAGCTATGATTTTTCCAGTAGTCATGTATGGATGTGAGAGTTGGACTATAAAGAAAACTGAGTGCTGAAGAACTGATACCTTTGAATTATAGTGTTGGAGAAGACTCTTGAGAGTCCCTTGGACTGCAAGGAGATCCAACCAGTCAACCCTACAGGAAATCGGTCCTGAATATTCATTGGATCACTGATGTTGAAGCCTAAACTCCAATACTTTGGCCACCTGATGCAAAGAACTGACTCATTTGAAAAGACCCTGGTGCTGGGAAAGATTGAAGGCATGAGAAGAAGGGGACAACAGAGGATGAGATGGTTGGATGGCATCATTGACTCGATGGACATGAGTTTGACTAACCTTCAAGAGTTGGTGATGGACAGGCAAACCTGACATGCTACAGTCCATGGGATCTCAAAGTGCTGGACCCAACTGAGTGACTGAACAGAACTGAATTACAAATAACAAGTAAATCAAATTGCTTCTGGTAAACCAAGATATATAATTCCAACAATTTGGGTCTAGGTTTGTTGACCTTGTTGGGATATCCTGAATGAAAAATATAGATTAGTATCTGGGAAGTAAATAAGGCTTTTTAAAAATAAGGCATATCAAGGAATTAAAGATTTCTGCAAGTTCTCTTGCTGTGTCAGTCTCCACTGTTTTTACTGGTTATTGATTTGTACTCCAGGTGACACTTGTTTATTTCTCTTAATACAATGTGCATGCTGACATATATCTTCCCTGTATTAACGATCTGAGTTCTTAATGATACTCATATATATAGGTGGACACTGCCCTCTCTTAATTGAGAAAAGTTAATGTCTCTGAAAAAAAAATAATAGAAAAACAGAAGTATTAAGCAGATGACAGTTATAGGCAATTCAGTAACTTTATGTAAGAGACACCCATTATCCAAACGTTGTAGTTCCACATTTAGTAGAATGGCATTGAAACATGTATACTATCATGTAAGAAACGAATCGCCAGTCTATGTCCGATGCAGGATGCAGGATGCTTGGGGCTGGTGCACGGAGATGACCCAGAGAGATGTTATGGGGTGGGAGGTAGGAAGGGGTTCATGTTTGGGAACGCATGTACACCCGTGGTGGATTCATGTCAATGTATGGCAAAACCAATACAGTATTGTAAAGTAAAATAGAGTTAAAATAAAAATTAAAAAAAAAAAGAGACAAGGAAAAAATTAATGATTGTTAGCCCCTCCTGTTGTGGTCTCAGCTCTGACTCAGCACAGATTGACAAGACTGAAGATTTCTAAACAATTAGTGTAAACAATCTTGCCAAAAATGTATCTTCCCCACAAATCCATTGATAGTGTATTTTCAATTTCATTTTACTCTTCTGTTGTATACCACTGAAAATATAGCAATTATGTGAAATTTTTGAAATGAATAATGCTTTCAAATGCTTTATACAAGGGTGCATATCAGTGTTCTCTACATATACTGATTCTATAAATCAAAAATAGGACTAATTTTATTATATACATATCTTCAGTACACTACCAAATGTTGATAATATACTTGGGATACTGGAACATTTACAATCAAGGTTCTTATAAGCTATTTTTTCTTATCAATTTTGAGAAGTTTCTTTGCATTAAATTATTTCCTCCAGTTTAAAAATATTTTAAATTCTCTTTCTTGATTTTAATGAATCTTAAATGTTTAGTTTTTATTCATCTGTATTGCAAATATGTTATTTNGTTACATTTATTTATTTATTAATCTCTATTATACCTTGAAGTGTTTATCAATACTCTTGTCACATAAGATAAGATTATTGCAACTCTGTCAGCTAGTTTGCCTGATAAGAATTTGTTTTAACTTGAGTTGGCAAGGATTATTTTTGTTAAAGAAGATAATTCTTTCTTACCTATTTTTCTGTCTGATCAGAAGACTTTGCACTCTGTCACTTGCTAGTGTAGCAGAGCACTCACTTCAGAACAATCTCTCAAATTTAAGTCACTTTGAGGCTTTAGTCCAGGATATTTAAGAAATTCTAGCTTTTATGTAGCTAGGAAGACAACTTTTAATTTCTGATATGTGCAGAGCCTGGAGAGACAAATTTTTTGATCTCATACAAGTAATATTTAGGAATTTCTATTTCCTTAAGTTGAGCTTTCTATTTGGCTAAGAGGTAATGAATTCACCTGACAATATGGGAGATGCAGGAGACACAGATTCTTGGGTTGGGAAGATCCTCTGAAGGAGAAAATGACAACCCACTCTGGTATTCTGGTCTGGAGAATTCATGGACAGAGAAGCTTGGCAGACTACAGTTCATGGGGTCAGAACGAGGTGTACATGACTGAGTGACTAAGCAGGCGTATGCCTTAAGTTAAGTTTGTACACCATAGGATTTAACTGCATTGCATAGGGCCTCTGTGTTAGCTCATAGTTGATGCAGTCTGAAGTTCTGTAAATTCCACTCAAAAACGATTTTGGAGAAGATAAATATAAATTTCCATCATAAAATTTCTAAGGAAAAATTCAACATAAAATCAGACTTATGTTAATATCTACTCATAATTTTGAGTTTATATGTTCAGTTTTCAACTTACCACTAAATATCTTATTAACAAAATGCCTATTTATGAATTAGCATAAAAACTAGAGCATGGGAATCCAAATATTTAAGGTCATTTATTATTCTCCTTTGTCATTGCCTGGTTATAACTTGACTCAGTAGCTCCATTTTTAATTTAATCTCAGTGTTGAAATGAAATATTTCAAAACCCCTTAGTTTTGTTGTCATTGTTGGCCACATTCCTAACAAGCTGCCACTCAATGTGTGGCACACTGGGGTATAGAGGGACCTGTGTGAAGACCTGGGATATAATTTTTGTAGAGACAGATTATGAAGAGTTAACTACAAACTAGGTATAACAACTGCTTTTTCTCACACATAAAAAAGTCATCATATTTTACTTAGCACAACCAAGTTTACCATAATCTGGCCTTCACTTGTTCTTTGAATTTATATTTTTACTAATCACTTTTTTCATATTCTGTCCTTTTCTGTGTCTCTAAAATGAGCTAGACTCTGACTACTGATGATCTGGTACCAGGACTCAGATTTCAGACCATATATTCATCAAAACTTAAATTTCTACATTTGTTCCCTTCATAAGGAAAATTCTCCCACATATTTATCATAAATCCCATTTTTTATTATTAGCTAGCATCAGTTTCTATTGCCTACAACTATTTCAACTTGAGCTATGAAATTAGCATTTGATATGGAATATTATAAAGGACATGAATATGAATTGACAAATTGAGGGGAGGAGGGTGAATAAAGAGGATTTCTCATTGTTGGTCTAGGAGGACAACCATGTGTGCTGGTTTAAGAATACAACTAGCTGGTCAAATGATTTACTTGAATTTTCAGTTTCAAAATATGTTTTCAATCAACTTGTAGCTTTAGGATACATATGGTGGTTTAGTTACTAAATCGTGTTCAACTCTTGTGATCCGATGGACTGTAGCGCACCAGGCTGCTCCGTCCATGGGATTTCCCAGGCAAGAATACTGAAGTGGGTTGCCATTTCCTTCTCCGGAGAATCTTCCCCAGGGATAGACCCAGGGATTGAACCCAGGTCTCCTGCATTGCAGGTGGATTTTTTACTGACAGAGCCACTAGTGAAGCTTAGTAAATATAGATATATAATAGCAAAATTTATATTTATATTTTTTCATTTCATCGCATGCCTAGAAAATTGTATTTGTGTATGTAACTAAATAAACATCCTAAAGAAGGCCAGACACAAACCCAGAGTTTCTACAGTTCTTGTTTCTGCCATGCCACCTGAGGACTGAGGGCATAAACACCTTATCATATACTCAGAATAGTTGAGAACACTTTTGGAGACTTCTGCTATAGAGACCTGATAGAAAAGGACAGAAGACTGGCATGTATGAATGCTTCTCACACTTGTTCCCCAGTACCCCCAATTTTATGTGTTTTACAGAGGACTCAGGGGAAATGTCATCTCTTCAATCATAAAGCTTGACCAGGGGAATCACTCAATAAATAAATAAATGCAGTTGAAAAATTCTTGTTCAAAAATTTATATTTGCTTTGATCCATAAAAATATATGATAGGATTCCTTTTTGTTTTCTCTAAACAGATTTTAGAGTTTCTGTGGTATATACATATACATATACATGCAATTGTGTTTCTGTGGTATACACATATATAGTTTCTGTGGTATATAGATGTACATACAACTGTATTAGGTTGTGATATCAGGATTGACTGCTACAAGATATAACTGAGAGGAATTCACATTGATGATATATTGTTGGCTGAGTTTCCAATGCAGTCATTAGATGCTGTCGTGAAAGGGTTGGTTCTTGACTTTCTAATGGATAATGGCATTAGAACTGGGAGGAGGATATTCTTTAAAAAATTAGTAAGCAAGAAGTATGTTTATGTGTATGGTCCTGTGTATTGGGAAACCAAGTGGTAACCTGTGACTATTACATTTTTCTCACAGCCCCTCTATCCTCCTGTTTCTATTAACAGAACTTACTCTTCTGACCACTTAGGGTTAGTAATGTAAAGAATCTTGAGAAACTGCAGTGTCCAAGGCCTTAGATGTATTGATCAAAGAAGTGCCTGACCACTGGAATTCATCCACAAAAATTTCCTTCCTGACATCTTAGAGAAATATTCTGTTTTCTCTCTGGTAATGAAGCTATTAATGTACTAACTCAAGAAATATCTGAAACTATGCTGAAAAGCACAAGAAAAAAAAAAGAACATAAAGAATAATAGCAGAAAAGAAATGCAGATGATACCTTGGGTGACCAGTTCCTGAGAGACCTAGGGCTGTCCACTTTCTGAAGTGCTGCCCTGAATTCTCTGAGCTATTCAATGCCCATCAAATAAATTGAGTGTGTGTGTCTTTAAATCATTCTTCGGCTGTGCTGAACTGGGTCTATCACTTGTGATTGTAAGATTCCTGAATGATGCAGTTAACTTTCAACTCTGACATTCTTAAATTTTAAGATACAAAGTTTGTTACCAGAAATATATCCAAGACTATTTCAGCATTCAATAAATAATATGAAAAGGTTACTAATCTAAAACAGCCTTTCTATAATTAAATTTGTCATTGGCCTTTCAGGCTATACTATGTTTAGTGATTCAATAATAACAACCATCTGAAATAGCTATTTATAAAAATGAAAGTGATGAAAACATTTGATTAAGGACAATGACTTCCTGCCTTTATTCATCTTCCTTAATCCATTTAAAATAATTTATGAGATTAAGCTTCACTGAAGTAATACAGTTGAATTCAATATCAATTTTCACTAAACCCATCTTTATGAATGGCAGAATCATTTCTGTTTTGTTTACCACAGCGTCATGTAAAAGATATTCAGTTGGCTTTAACTCTGCTTCTTGCTTCCTTATCATCCTAGGCAGCTGATCTCCCCTTTCTGAGCCTGTTTTCTCATCTATAAAAAATGTATATAGGACAGCAACATGTTAAAGAATTCAATGAATGCTTTCAATCTCAGAGTAAAGACAATTGTCAAAGACAGGCAATTAAGGATTCACAGATCCATCTACCACTCTGTGATGCAGAAATCAGTTTCTTGACTTTATCTGTATATCTGTATCTCTTAAGGAAGTTCTCTTATGTATCTCTCAT
>SJYQ01002689.1:101737-114021 GCA_006410935.1 Redunca redunca
TATTATGTATCGTTCCTGTTATGATGCCCTCTGTGCTTCCAGGGCTCTCCACAGACTCGGCAGGGAGAGTGTTTCCTGGTGTTTGGAAACCTCTCTTCTTAAAGTTCCCTTCCCGGGTCGGGCTCGTAACATATTATTTTAAAAATTAAGTAACTAAAGTTAAAAATATGTCTTGAAGTCTTTCATGTTTTCCAATATATTGCCCCCCTTCTTTTTTTTGCTCTTTATTTTTTCTTATGATTTTGAGTTACTGTATGGTGACATTTCCTTTTAGCCTGAATGAATTGTTTTGTTGTCAGTACAACAGATCTCTTAGTAGAAATTTCTCAAATTTTGTTTTAAATTTTGGAGATGTATTTATTTTACTTTTATTTCTAAAGGATATATTGACTGGTATAGATCTTTTGGATAACACTTATTTTCCATAAAAATTTTAAATTTTTTAAATTTTTTAAATTTTTAAATTTCTCTTTCCTTCTAGAATCATTTAGGATGAGAATTCAGATGCAAATTGTATAGCTGCTCCTTTGAATATGATAACATTTAATTCTGTTACTATCAAGATTTTCTCTTAGTCTTTCAGGACTTTGACAATGATGTCTTTAGCATTAGTCTTTTTTATGTGTAACACCCTACTTGGAATATGGAAAACTTATTAGATCTTTGTTGTTGTTTAGTCCAGAGAAGGCAATGGCAGCCCACTCCAGTATTCTTGCCTGGAAAATCCCATGGACGGAGGAGCCTGGTAGGCAGCAGTCCATGGTGTCGCTAAGGGTCGGACACGACTGAGTGACTTCACTTTCACTTTTCACTTTTATACATTGGAGAAGGAAGTGGCAACCCATTCCAGTGTTCTTGCCTGGAGAATCCCAGGGACGGGGGAGCCTGTTGGGCAGCCATCTATGGGGTCGCACAGAGTCGGACGCGACTGAAGCGACTTAGCAGCAGCAGCAGCAGCAGTTGTTCAGTCACTAAATTGTGTCTGAATCTTTGAAACCCCATGGACTGTAGCATACCATGCTCTTCTGTCCTCCAGTATCTCCTGGAGTTTGTTCAAATTCATGTCCATTGAGTTGGTGATGGTATCTAACCATCTCATTCTCTGCTGCTCCCTTCTCCTCCTGCCTTTAATCTTTCCCAGCATCAGGGTCTTTTCCAGTGAGTTGGATCTTTGCATCAGGTAGCCAAAATATTGGAGTTTCAGCTTCAGCATCAGTCCTTCCAATAAATATCCAGGGTTGATTTCCTTTAGGATTGACTGGTTAGATGTCCTTGCAGTCCAAGGGACCCTCAAGAGTCTTCTCCAAAAAAACAGTTCAAAAGTACCAGTTCTTCAGGACTCAGCCTTCTTTATGATCAAAGTATTCTCATCCATATATGACTACTGGAAAAACCATAGCTTTGAATATATAGAGCTTTGTTGGCAAAATAATGTCTCGACTTTTTAACATGCCATCTACGTTTACCATAGCTTGCCTTTCAAGGAACAGTCATCTTTTCATTTCACTGCTGCAGCTACCATATGCAGTGATTTTGGAGCCTAAGAAAATAAAATCTCTCACTGCTTCCAAATTTTCCCCTTCTATTTTCCATGAAGAGATGTGACTGGATGCTATGCTCTTAGTTTTTTTCTTTTTTTTTTTCATGTTGAGTTTCAAGTCAGCTTTTTCACTGTCCTCTTTCACCCTCATGAGGAAGCTTTTTAATTCCTCTTCACTTTCTGCCATAAGAGTCATATCATCTGCATAACAGAGGTTGTTCATATTTCTCCTGGAAATCTTGATTGCAGATTATGACTTATCCCATCTAGCATTTCACATGATATACTTTGCACATAAGTTAAATAAGCACAGTAACAATATATAGCCTTGTCATACTCCTTTCCTAGTTTTGAACCACTCACTTGTTCCATATTTAATTCTATTAATAACTGTTGCTTCTTGATCTTTGTATGGGTTTCTCAGGAGACAAGTAAGGTGGTCTGGCATTCCCATCTCTTTAAGAATTTTCCAGTTTCTTGTGATCCACAGAGTCAAGGGAGTTAGCATAGTCAATTAAGCAGAAGGAAATGTTTTTCTGGAACTCCCTTGCTTTCTCCATGATACAACAAATGTTGGCAATATGATCTCTGGTTCCTCTGTCTTTTCAAAACCAATCTTGTACATCTGGAAGCTCTCAGTTCATGTACTGAAGCCTAACTTGAAGGAATTTGAGCATAATCTTATTAGTATGTGAAATGAGAGCAAAGGTATGGTAGTCTGAACATTCTTTGGCATTGATCTTCTTCAGGATTAAAATGTAAACTGACATTTTCCAGTCCTGTGGCTAATGCTGTGATTTCCAAATGTGTTAATGTACTGATTGTAGCATTTTCACAGCATCATTTTTTAGGATTTTAAATGTCTCACCTAGAATTCCATCACCTCCACTAGCTCTGTTCCTAGTAACGCTTTCTAAGGTCCACTTTATCTCACACTCTAGGATGTCTGGCTCTAGGTAAGTGGCCACATCATTGAGGTTATCCAGGTAATTAAGACCTTTCTTGTATAGTTCTTCTGTGTATTCTTCTCATGTCTTCTTAATCTCTTCTGCTTCTGTTAGGTCTTTACCATTTCTGTCCTTTATCATGCGTATCATTGCATCAAATGTTTCCTTAATATGTCCAAAATGTAGAATTTTGTCTTACAATGGAGTAATCTACTTTAGCAAGACCATCATGCATTTACTAGGGTGGTTTTATGCATAAAATCCATAATTTGTAATCATTTACTTGTGAGTACACATACAATTTAGAAATACATTTATTCTCTTGTTTGTTGAATAATATTGGCTTTATTTTTGTAAATTAAGACATGGGAGAATCTCCAAAGACCGGGTTTGTCAGATTGGTCCTTTTATTGAATACACAGAGATGCCTGGCGGGCTATAGTCCATGGGGTCACAAAGAGTTGGATAGGACTGAGTGACTAACAGTTTTTAATACTTCAAACTTCTAGTAGCAAAAATGTAACTCAGTGAAATCAACCTGATGGTTTACATGAAATCTAATTCTGATACCCTGCTAAAATAGTTCTGGAAGCAAATATAGTTATGTAGGAGGTGTTTTCTCTTACCTTGGATGTGGGGTATCTCTTCACGGCTGCTCCAGCAAAGTGCAGCCTCTGCTCCTTACCTTGGACAAGGAGTATCTCCTCACCGCCACCCCTCCTTACCTTGAACGTGGAATAGCTCCTCTAGGCCCTTCTGTGCCAGCGCAGCCAATGCTCCTTGGATGTGGTGTTGCTCTACCCAGCTGCTGCCCCTGACCTCGGGTGCAGGGTAGCTCCTCTCGACTGCTCCTGTGCTGTCGCAGCCTGGCACTCTCGGCCATGGCCTGTGACCTCGGACATGGGGTAGCTCCTCCCAGCCACCACACCTGACCTTGGACGTGGGATATCTCCTCTCGGCTGCGCTCTGTGTGCCTTCGCAGCCGCCCACGCTCTGTACGCCCAAAGAAAGGAAATGCCAAAGAATGCTCAAGCTACAGCATAATTGCACTCATCTCACATGCTAGTAAAGTAATGCTCAAAATTCTCCAAGCCAGGCTTCCGTAATATGTAAACCCTGAACTTCCAGATGTTCAAGCTGGTTTTAGAAAAGGCAGAGGAACCAGAGATCAAATTGCCAATATCTGCTGGATCATCGAAAAAGCAAAAGAGTTTCAGAAAAATTCTGAAACTATTTCTGCTTTATTGACTATGCCAAAGCCTTTGACTGTGTGGATCACAATACACTGTGGACAATTCTGAAAGAGATGGAAATACCAGACCACCTGACCTGCCTCTTGAGAAACCTATATGGAGGTCAGGAAGCAACAGTTAGAACTGGACATGGAATAACAGACTGGTTCCAAATAGGAAAAAGGAGTACATCAAGGCTGTATATTGTCACCCTGCTTATTTAACTTCTATGCAGAGTACATCATGAGAAACGCTGGACTGGAAGAAACACAAGCTGGAATCAAGATTACTGGGAGAAATATCAATAATCTCACATATTCAGATGACACCACCGTTATGGCAGAAAGTGAAGAGTAACTAAAAAGCCTCTTGATGAAAGTGAAAGTGGAGAGTGAAAAAGTTGGCCTAAAGCTCAACTTTCAAAAAACGAAGATCATGGCATCTCGTCCCATCATTTCATGGGAAATAGAAAGGGAAACAGTGGAAACAGTGTCAGACTTCATTTTTGGGGGGCTCCAAAATCACTACAGATGGTGACTGCAGCCATGAAATTAAAAGACGCTTACTCCTTGGAAGAAAAATTATGACCAACCTAGATAGCATGTTGAAAAGCAGAGACATTACTTTGCCGACAAAGGTGCGTCTAATCAAGGCTATAGTTTTTCCAGTGGTCATGTATGGATATGAGAGTTGGACTGTGAAGAAAGCTGAGTGCCAAAGAAGTGATGCTTTTGAACTGTGGTGTTGGAGAAGACTCTTGAGAGTCCCTTGGACTGCAAGGTGATCCAACCAGTCCATTCTTAAGCTCTGGGATTTCTTTGGAGGGAATAATGCTAAAGCTGAAATTCCAGTCCTTTGGCCACCTCATGCGAAGAGTTGACTCATTGGAAAAGACTCTGATGCTGGGAGGGATTGAGGGCAGGAGGAGAAGGGGACGACAGAGCGTGAGATGGCTGGATGGCATCACTGACTTGATGGATGTGAGTCTGAACTCTTGGAGTTGGTGATGGACAGGGAGGCCTGGCGTGCTGCAATTTATGGGGTCGCAAAGAGTCAGACACGACTGAGTGACTGAACTAAACTGAGGAGGTGTTTTTGTCAGTAAAGTTAAGCATAATATTTAGCTCCATTTTTATGGAATTTATACCGCTGTTAGCAGTCTATTATCGTATTTGCTGTTTGGAAAGATACTTAACTCTTTTCAGCATATAGAATAAAAATAAATCAAAGCCCATTTGCTTGTTTCTAGAAATATATATAATGGTAGTTTGCATATAGTATTAAGATGTTTTTGTACTATGCAATGAATTGTTAGTGATATAAATCTTCCTATGTTTTTCAGTCTTAGTCGTAAATTGTTTAGCAGAATAGATATAGGGAAGCTCACCCAAACACTGAATTATAGCAAAGGAATGGGTAATTAAACACTATCTATTTAATCTGTAATAAAATTATACATTTGTAAAAGAACCAGTCCACACACAAAAAAAAGGAACAAAAGAACATACAGAACATATCACAGCATTAGCAAACATAGCCAGCATGTGGGCTCTCACCCACTATAAACACAGCCAATGTTTTTCACATCATCTTCTGTCCTTAACCCTCTTCAATATGTTCCCTTAAAAACGAACAAAAATTAAGCCTTTGTTAAAGCCCAAGAATGAAATCAGCTATGTTTGAGGTATGGTAATTTTGTTATTCTACATCTGATCATCACATTCATATTAAACTGGGTTAATTTAATAATTTATTATTCTATAACCTGTTTGCTCTGAATTTGTCTTCCACTAAAAGTATTCATTATCTACACTGAGAACTGAATATATATAAATAGATCACACCTGAAACTGTGAGCTTTTCTTCTAAAATAGTGGACCATTCCTCCAAAAATTCCAAGCAGTGTTTTCAATGTATACTGTACACTATCATTATTTATAACAACATCTAGATGTAGAGACTACAATCATTTCTGTTAAACAAGTGGAAAAACTGAAGCATTGTAAGGTTATTTAATATTTGAAAGGGCATATATATTTTTTAATGGCAGAATTAGGTTTGAAATTAACATGCACAGGCTCTGGAGACTATGTTTCTAATCACTTTGTTCCTGAAAACATGTACCATTTTTCTATATAGGCAAGTAGACTTTTAAAATGGAAATAAACAAATCTTTGGATTAAGAATTATGCTATACTACTGAAACTAGATCACTCAATAAGTAGATGTAACACATTCTATGTTTAATCTGCCTACAATTTATTACCACCATGCACGCATCCATCTGTGTAAGAAAAAATTTAATTTTATTGGAAAGGAAAGACATCACTTTCCTTCCAAGGAGTAAGCATCTTTTAATTTCATGGCTACAGTGACCATCTGCAGTGATTTTGGAGGCCCCCCTAAAAAAATCAGCCCCTGTTTCCACTGTTTCCCCATCTATTTGCCATGAAGTGATCTGACCAGATGCCATGATCCTAGTTTTCTGAATGTTGAGTTTTAAGTCAACTTTTCATATTTATAATATTAACATTCAAAGTGAATATTCAATTAGAATTTGTACATTTGAAATAAAAATTTGAATAATCATTGTAAAAAGTGAAATATACTTATGCCTTTAAATGTTAGGACTTAGGGCATTTGATAATTGTTTAATAAATTCTGCCTCACAGTAAACATTTTAATTCTATTAACTTGATCCCAAATTCTTTTAGTTTACTCAAGAATTTGTTGTTCAAACTTAAAATAACTCTTCCTTCACTTTCTCTCTGTTTTTCTCATATCACTGTTCCAACTAACTTAACATCTATTAGACACCAGAATTATTCTGTCTCTCTCTGACTCTCATACTATTATTCTAATGTAACCTCATTATCAACTCCAATAATTACCTCCAGATATCAATATCAAAATCTGCTATCTTTGAAGTTAATTGTTGGAAAGTTAAATAACAGAGAAAGATAGAAATACAAATAAATTGTATAAGCATAGTTACTTTTGCCTAGCCTAAGTCATAATAACTGTGCCTAGTTTAAGTGACAGTTTAAAAATTATTCACCTCTTATTTTGGAAAAGAAAATGCTAAAATCCACCACGTGTCAAGAGGGAGGCAATTAAATATTGTTGGTGACACTATAAGTATTATATATATAATATTAAATATATTAAATTTAAATGAAATAGTGAAAGTGTTAGTCACTTAGTCATGTCTGACTGCAACCCTATGGAATATAGCCCAAAAGTCTCTTCTGTCCATGGAATTCTTCACGTAAGTATACTGGAGTGAGTAGCAATTCCTTTCTCCAGGGTATCTCCCCAACCCAAGGATCAAACCCGGGTCTCCTACACTTCAGGCAGATTCTTTAGCATCCGAGTTACCAGAAAAGCCTGTGTATATGCGTGTGTGTATATATATAAAACAGTAAATATTATATATATGTGTGTGTGTATATATATATATATAGTAGTTATATATGGTATATAGTATAACCATGAAGGAAATTTATACTTAGCACTTCATACTTACTTTGTGCCATATAATTTTAATAGTAAAAATACTGTCTGTGGTAACTCTTAACTTTAGATATCTTTTCTTAACCCACAGTATTTTAAAATGCTTCAGTGCTCATTCCAAAATCTATAAATATATTATTTACAGATTAATATTATACTGATATGTATAAACTGTATAGTAAAAATCTGCTTAAATTAGTGATAGCATAAATTAAATTCTGTAAATCACATATGTTAATGAGATGAAAGTTATGACCATCTAAATATAAGTTAGGACTAAGAAGATGTCTAGGATAGTAATTTGTAATACTATGTAAAAACTATATGTCAATGCAGGGGTGAGGTTAGAGGATGACAGGAGGCTTAAGTCAACATAAATAATATTGAAATTCATTTGATGTAGATGACTAGATCTAGTTAAGAGAAGAAGAATAAACCTTTTATACATTTAAAGCTCCAAAGACCACTTTTTCCTCATCCCTGATATCCTCTTATCTACTTATGAGCCTTGAAACTGGTCAAACTTTGGTCTGTTTAGCTTGGCTAGCTCCTTTCTTCCTGACCTGTTTCTTTGGAGTTTGGAAGAGATTGTCTATTTGTTTTCTTTCATTTCAGCTTTACTTATCCTCTTAATACATAAATTTATATGAATGAGAAAAATATCTATAACCTAATAAAGTCAGGAATTATGTTTTTCCAAGTTTATGCCCCCAAATAGCATTTGATAAAAAATAACCACCACTGACAAAAAGAAAAAGAAATATATTACAATCTGAAGTTAAAAGTCATACAATATCTCTAATGTTATTTAATTTCTGTGAGCATATTTTATTCCTTTATCTTTTAAGATAGGTGTTGTTCAGGAGATAAACATTCTCCCAGAGATTGTTCCCATCATGATACACAGTATAGCAAGTGAAATAATTGGCAACAGAGACTTGCTTCAGAATTCTAGTTCAGGTTGTAGATTATCTTCAGTCACTCAGTTCAGTCACTCAGTCGTGTAGACTCTTTGCAACCCCATGAACTACAGCACACCAAGCCTCCGAGTCCATCACCAACTTCTGGGGTTTAATTAAACTCATGACCATTGAGCTTGTGATGCAATCTAACCATCTCATCCTCTGTTGTCCCCTTCTCCCCCTGCCTTCAGTCTTTCCCAGCATCAGGGTCTTTTACAATGAGTCAACTCTTTGTATGAGGTGGCCTAAGTATTGGGAGTTTCAGCTTCAACATTAGTCCTTCCAAAGAATACTCAAGACTGATCTCCTCTAGGATGGATTGGTTGGATGTCCTTGCAGTCCAAGGGACTCTCAAGAGTATTCTCCAACACCACAGTTCAAAAGCATCAATTCTTTGGTGCTCAGCTTTCTTTATAATCCAACTCTCACATCCATACATGACCATTAGAAAAACTATAGCCTTGACTAGACAGACCTTTGTTGACAAAATAATGTCTTTGCTTTTTAACATGCTGTCTAGGTTGGTCATCACTTTCCTTCCAAGGAGTAAGCATCTTTTAATTTCATGGCTACAGTGACCATCTGCAGTGATTTTGGAGGCCCCCCTAAAAAAATCAGCCCCTGTTTCCACTGTTTCCCCATCTATTTGCCATGAAGTGATCTGACCAGATGCCATGATCCTAGTTTTCTGAATGTTGAGTTTTAAGTCAACTTTTCACTCTCCTAAAATCAGTTTCATCCAGAGACTCTTTAGTTCTTCTTTGCTTTCTACCATAAAGGTGGTGTCATCTGCATATCTGAGGTCATTGATATTTCTCCCAGCAATCTTGATTCCAGCTTGTGCTTCCTCCAGCCCAGTATTTCTCATGATGTATTCTGCATATAAGTTAAATAAGCAGGGTGACAATATACAGCCTGAAAGTGATGCTCAAAATTCTCCAAGCCAGACTTTGGCAATACATGGACCGTGAATTTCCAGATGTTCAGGTTGGTTTTAGCAAAGGCAAAGGAACAAGAGATCAAATTGCTAACTTCCACTGGATCATCAAAAAAGCAAGAGTTCCAGAAAACATCTATTTTTGCTTTATTGACTATGCCAAAGCCTTTGACTGTGTGGACCACAATAAACTGGAAAATTCTGAAAGAGATGGGAATAACCAGACCACCTGACCTGCCTCTTGAGAAACCTGTATGCAAGTCAGGAGGCAACAGTTAGCACTGCACATGGAACAACAGACTGCCTCCAAATAGGAAAAGGAGTACGTCAAGGTTCTGTATTATCACCCCTTCCAATGAATATTCAAGACTTATTTACTTTAGGATGGACTGGTTGGATCTCTTTCCAGGACAAGATACTTTCAAGAGTCTTCTCTTTTAGGATGCACTGGTTGAACCTCCTTGCAGTCCAAGGGACTCTCAAGAGTTTTCTCCACATTTCTAAAGTATAAATTCTTCAGTGCTCAGCTTTCTTTATAGTCCAACTCTCATATCCGTACATGACTATTGGAAAAAACAAACAAACAAACAAACAAACAAAAAACATAGCTTTTACTAGATAGACCTTTGCTGGCAAAGTAATGTCTCTGCTTTTTTAATATGCTGTCTAGGTTGGTCATTAGTTTTCTTCAAAGGAGCAAGTGTCCTTTAATTTCATGGCTGTAGTCACCATCTGCAGTGATTTTGGAGCCCAAGAAAATAAAGTCAACCACTGTTTTCACTGTTTCCCCATTTATTTCCCATGAAGTGATGGGACCAGATGTCATGACCTTAGTTTTCTGAAAGTTGCCAACGTTTTCACTCTCCTCTTTCACTTTCATTCAGAGACT
The DNA here is from genome assembly GCA_006410935.1 of Redunca redunca. NCBI lineage: Eukaryota > Metazoa > Chordata > Mammalia > Artiodactyla > Bovidae > Redunca > Redunca redunca. Next base: position 111,758 of record SJYQ01002689.1, read on the forward strand.
CTTCAGTTCTTCTTTGCTTTCTACTATAAGGGTGGTGTCATCTGCATATCCAAGGTTATTGATATTTCTCCTGGCAATCTTGATTCCAGCTTGTGCTTCATCCAGCCCAGAATTTCTCATGATGTACTCTGCATTTAAGTTAAATAAGCAGGGTAACAATGTATAGCCTTGACGTACTCCTTTCCCAATTTGGAATCAGTCTGTTGTTCCTTGTCCAGTTCTGACTGTTGTTTCCTGACCTGCATACAGATTTCTCATGAGGCAAGTTAGGTGGTCTGGTATTCCCATCTCTTAAAGAATTTTTCACAGTTTGTTGTGACCCACACAGTGAATGGCTTTAGCATAGTCAATAAAGCAGAAGTAGATGTTTTTCTAGAACTCTCTTGTTTTTTTTTTTTTTTTTTTTTTATGATCCAGTGGGTGTTGGCAATTTGATCTCTGGTTCCTCTGCCTTTCCAGCTTGAACAACTGGAATTTCACAGTTCACATATTGTTGAAGCCTATCTTGGAGAGTTTTGAGCATTACTTTGCTAGTGTGTGAGATGAGTGTAATTCTGAGGTAGTTTGAGCATTCTTTGGCATTGCCTTTCTTTGGGATTGGAATGAAAACTGAACTTTTCCAGTCCTGTGGCCACTGCTGAGCTTTCCAAATTTACTGGCATATCGAGTGCAGCCCTTTCACATCATCATCTTTTAGAATTTGAATTAGCTCAACTGAATTTCATCACCTCTGCTAGCTTTGTTCATAGTGATGCTTCCTAAGGCCTACTTGACTTAACATTCCAGGGTGTTTGACTCTAGGTGAGTGATCACACCATTGTGGTTATCTGGGTCATGAAGATTTTTTTTTTTTTTTTTTTGGTATAGTTCTCCTGTGTCTTATTGCCACCTTTTAATATCTTCTGCTTCTGTTTGGTCCATACCATTTCCATCTTTTGTTGTGCCATTTTTGTATGAAATATTCCCTTAGTCTCTCTAATTTTCTTGAAGAGATCTCTAGACTTTCCATTCTACTGTGTTCCTCTATTTCTTTGAACTGATCACTAAGGAAGGCTTTCTTATCTCTCCTTGCTATTCTTTGGAACTCTACATTCAAATGGGTACAACTTTCCCTTCCTCCCTTGCTTTTCACTTCTCCTCTTTTTACAGCTATTTGTAAGGCCTCCTCAGACAGCCATTTTGCTTTTTCATATTTCTTTTTCTTAGGGATGATCTTGATCCCTGTCTCCTGTTAACGTCACAAACCTCCATCCATAGTTCATCAGGCACTCTATCAGATCTAGATTATCTTAGTCATCCTTAAAGTTGTATTACTATAATATATGAATTGTTTGGATACTGTAAAGTAGAATCAGCTCTGTTTGCTCAGCAGTAAAGAACCTGCCTCTGATGCAGGAGATGCAGTTTCAATCCCTGGGTTGGGAAGATCTCCTGGAAAGGGGAAGGAAATGGCAACCCATTTGGGTATTCTTGCCTGGGAAACACCATGGACAGATAGCCTGGTGTGCTACAATCCACTGGATACAAGAGTCAGATATGACTTTACATGTAAAGAGTAAAACAATAAAATATAATTATCTTAGTATAAGAGTAATCTCTCCACAGTGATTGTGCCAGATATATAAAGCTCATAAATCCCTGAAATATTCTGTTTATCTCATATATCAAACAACTATTTTTTCACATAATCTCCAGATGCTTTGCAAATACCTATTAGCTCTTTTCCTTTGTAGAGATGTCAAGGTAGTATCACATTTTTACCTACCATCAAACAAAAATCACAGTCTCTATTTTTTCTTACTTCAGAACTGTCTGGAGAGTAGAGGTGCTTGGAAGATATTAGTTGCACAGACCTTTTCAAAATTTGTCACATCTGACATAAGCATGACAGTACGAATTGTAGCAGGATGATGGTGATTGCATTGTTGTTACAGTTTTCCTGTCTCTTTGGCAAAGTAATACTTCTTTTTAGTTTAGAGTTCAGTGGGTGAGAAAAGACTGAGCTTTTAGTTCAGAAAGCACAGAGTTATTATCTGATCACTTCCACTGTAAACTTCAATAATAACTTTTAGAATATCTATCAATTCTATTCCTGCCATATCTTTTTCTAGAACAGTAGAGAGAAAATGATACAACTCATAATATGATGGCATGTTTCTCATGTTTTAATGATAAGAAATACTTTTTAAACTTGTTTCACAGTATCTATTTAGATAACAGTTTTCTTTTTAGATGGCAAATAATTTTAAGTTAGAAAAAAAATT
>SJYQ01002690.1:0-12024 GCA_006410935.1 Redunca redunca
GGATGAGATGGCTGGATGTCATCACAGAATCGATGGATGTGAGTTTGAATGAACTCCGGGAGTTGGTGATGGACAGGAAGGCCTGGCGTACTGCGATTCATGGGGTCGCAAAGAGTCGGACATGACTGAGTGACTGAACTGAACTGAAATGAACATGATAAAACCCACCAAACCAAGCAAAAGAGGCGATAGGGAAACTAACTGGAAAAGAATTCAGAATAATGATAGTAAAAGTGATCCAAAATCTGGAAAACAAAACGGAGTTACAGATAAATAGCCTGGAGACAAGAATTGAGAAGGTGGAATAAAAGCTTAACAGGACCTAGAAGAAATAAAAAAGAGTCAATCAATAATGAATAATGCAATAAATGAGATCAAAAGCACTCTGGAGGGAACCAACAGCAGAATAACTGAGGCAAAAGATTGGGTAAGTGTGGTGGAAGATAGAATGGTGGAAATAACTGAAGCAAAGATGAAAAAAGAATTTTAAAAAATAAGGACAACCTCAGAGACCCCTGGGAAATTGTTAAATGCCCCAACATGTGAATCATAGGAGTCCCAGAAGAAGAAGACAAAAAGAAAGGCCATGAGAATATACTTGAGGAGATAATAGTTGAAAACTTTCCTAAAATGGGGAAGGAAATAATCACCCAAGTCAAAGAAACCCAGAGAGTCCCAAACAGGATAAACCCAAGGTGAAACACCCCAAGACACATATTAATTAAATTAACGAAGATTGAACACAAAGAACAAATATTAAAGGCAGAAAGGGAAAAACAACAAATAACTCACAAGGGGATTCCCATAGGATAAAAGCTGATCTTTCAGTAGAAACTCTTCAGGCCAGAAGGGAATAGCAAGACATACTTAAAGTGATGAAAGAGAAAAACCTACAGCCCAGGTTACTGTACTCAGCAAGGATCTCATTCAAATATGCAGGAGATGTCAAAAGTTTTACAGGCAAACAAAAGCTCATAGAATTCAGCACCACGAAATCAGCTCTCCAACAAATGCTTAAAGATCTTCCCTAGACAGGAAACACAGAAAAGGTTTATAAACTTGTCAAAACAACAAAGTAAATGACAACGGGATCATACTTATCAATAATTACCTTTAAATGTAAATGTGTTGAATGCCCCAACCAAAAGACAAAGACTAGCTGAACGAATACAAAAACAAGACCCCTATATATTCTGTTTACAAGAGACCCACCTCAAACCTAGGGACACATACAGATTGCAAGTGAAGGGCTGGAAAAAGATATTTCATGCAAATGGAGACCAAAAGAAAGCAGGAGTAACAATACTAATATCAGATAAAATAGACTTTGAAATAAACGCTGTGAAAAGAGACAAAGAAGGACACTACATAATGATCAAGGGATCAATCCAAGAAGAAAATATAACAATATAAATATATATGCACCCAACATAGGAGCACCACAATATGTAAGCAAATGGTAACATATATGAAAGGGGAAAATAACAGTAACACAATAATAGTGGGAGACTTTAATACCCAACTCACACCTATGGATAGATCAACTAAACAGAAAATTAGCAAGGAAACACAAACTTTAAATGATACAATGGACCAGTTATACCTAATTGATATCTATAGGACATTTCACCCTAAAACAATGAATTTCATGTTTTTCTCAAGTGCACATGGAACATTCTCCAGGATAGATCACATCCTGGGCCATAAATCTAGCCTTGGTAAATTCAATATAATTGAAATAATCTCAAGCATCTTTTCTGAGCACAATGTGGTAAGATTAGATGTCAACTACAGGGAAAAAAAACTATTAAAAATACAAACATATGGAGGCTATTAAACAACACACTTCTGAATAACCAACAAATCAAGGAAGAAATCAAAAATGAAATCAAAATCTCCATAGTAACGAATGAAAATGAAAACACAACAACCGCAAACCTATGGGGTTCAGTAAAAGCAGTGCTTGTTTGGAGAAGGCAATGGCACCCCACTTCAGTACTCTTGCCTGGAGGAGGAGCCTGGTAGGCTGCAGTCCATGGGGTCCCTAAGAGTAGGACACAACTGAGTGACTTCATTTTCACTTTTCACTTTCATGCACTGGAGAAGGAAATGGCAACCCACTCCAGTGTTCTTGCCTGGAGAATCCCAGGGATAGGAGAGCCTGATGGGCTGCTGTCTGTGGGGTTGCACAGAGTCGGGCACGACTGAAGAGACTTAGCAGCAAGTGGAAGGTTCATGGCAATACAAGCCTACATCAAGAAACAGGAGAGAAATCTAATAAATAACCTAACTCTATACCTACAGCAACTAGAAAAGGAAGAAATGAAGAACCCCAGGATTAGTAGAAGGAAAGAAATCACAAAAATTAAGGCAGATATAAATGCAAAGGAAACAAAACAGACCATAGCAAAAATCAACAAATCAAAAAGCTGGTTCTTTGAGAAGATAAATAAAATAGACAAACCATTAGCCAGACTCATCAAGAAACAAAAGGAGAAGAATCAAATCAATAAAATTAGAAATGAAAATAGAGAAATCACAAAAGACAGCACAGACATAAGGATCATAACAGACTACTATCAGCAACTATATGCCAATAAAATGGACAAATTGGAAGAAATGGACAAATTCTTAGAAAAGTACAACTTTCCAAAACAGAAACAGGAAGAAATAGAAAATCTTACCAGGCCCATCACAAGCAAGGAAATAAAAACCATAATCAGAATCTTCTAACAAACAAAAGCCCAGAACCAGATAGCTTCGCGGCTGAATTCTACCAAAAATTTAGGGAAGAGCTAACACCTATCTACTCACTCTTCCAGAAAATTGCAGAGGAAGGTAAACTTCCCCTCTGCAGACACCATCACCCTAATACCTAAACCGGACAAAGATGCCACACACACACACACACACAAAGAAAACTACAGGCCAATATCACTGATGAACATAGATGCAAAAATCCTTAACAAATTACTAGCAAACAGAATGCAAAAACATATTAAAAAGATCATACATCATAACCAACTGAGCTTTATCCCAGGCATGCAAGGATTCTTCAATATTTGCAAATCTATCAATATGATACACCACATTAACAAATTGAAAGATAAAAACCATGTGATTATCTCAATAGATGCAGAGAAAGCCTTTGACAAAATTCAAATTCAGGGTTTTTTTTTTACCCATTTATGATAAAACCTTCCAGAAAGCAGGCATGGAAGAAACATACCTCAATATAATAAAAGCCATATATGTTAAACCCACAGCAAACATTATCCTCAATGGTGAAAAATTGAAAGCATTTCCCCTAAAGTCAGGAACACGACAAGGATGCTCACTCCCACCACTACCATTCAACATAGTTTTGGAAGTTTTGGCCACAGCAATCAGAGCAGAAAAAGAAAAGGAATCCAGATTAGAAAAGAAGAAATAAAACTCACTGTTTGCAGATAACATGATCCTCTACATAGAAAATCCTAAAGACTATACCAGAAAATTACTAGAGCTAATCAATGAATTTAGTAAAGTTGCAGGACATAAAATTAACACACAGAAATCCCTTGCATTCCTACACACTAACAATGAGAAAACAGAAAGAGAATTTAAAGAAACAATTCCATTCACCATTGCAAGAAAATGAATAAAATACTTAGTAATAAATCTCCCTAAAGAAACAAAAGACCTATATATACAAAACTATAAAACACTGATGAAAGAAATCAAAAAGAACACACATAGATGGAGAAATATACTACATTCATGGATTGGACGAATCAATATAGTGAAAATGAGTATACTACCCAAAGTAGTCTATAGATTCATTGCAATCCTTATCAAGCTACCAACGGTATGTTTCAGAGAATTGGAACAAATAATTTCACAATTTGTATGGAATTACCAAAAACTTTGAATAGCCAAAGTAATCTTGGAACTGGAGGAATCAACTTGCCTGACTTCAGGAAATACTACAAAGCAACAGTCATGAAGACAGTATGGTACTGGCACAAAGTCAGAAACATAGATCAATGGAACAAAATAGAAAGCCCAGAGATAAATCCACGCACCTATGGACACTTTATCTTTGACAAAGGAGGCAAGAATATGCAATAGAGAAAAGACAATCTCTTTAACAAGTGGTGCTGGGAAAACTGGTCAAACACTTGTTAAAGAATGAAACTAGAACACTGTTTAACACCATACACAAAAATAAACTCAAAATGGATTAAAGGTCTAAACAGAAGACCAGAAACTATAACTCCTAGAGGAAAATATAGGCAAAACACTCTCTGACATAAATCAGATACAGGATCCTCTATAACTTACCTCCCAGAGTAACAGAAATAAAAGCAAAAATAAACAAATGGGGCCTAATTAAACTTAAAAGCTTTTCCACAAAGAAGGAAACTATAAGGAAGGTGAAAAGACAGCCTTCAGAATGGGAGAAAATAATAGGAAAGGAAGAAACTGACAAAAAAATTAATCTCAAAAATATACAAGCAACTCCCGCAGCTTGATTCCAGAAAAATAAACGACCCTATCAAAATATGGGCCAAAAAACTAAGCAGACATTTCTCCAAAGAAGACATGCAGATGGCTAACAAACACATGAAAAATGCTGAATATCACTCATTATCAGAGAAATGCAAATCAAAACCACAGTAAGGTCCCATCTCACACCGGTCAGAATGACTGCTATCAAAAAGTCTATAAACAATAAATTCTGGAGACGGTGCAGAGGAAAAGGAACCCTCTTACACTGTTAGTGGGAATGCAAACTAGTTCAGCCACTATGGAGAACAGTGTGGAGATTCTTTAAAAACTGGAAATAAAATTGTCATATGGCCCAGCAATCCCACTGCTGGGCATACATACCGAGAAAACCAGAATTGAAAGAGACACATGTACCCCGATGTTCATTGCAGCACTGTTTACAATAGCCAGGACATGGAAGCAACCTAGATGTCCATCAGCAGATGAATGGATAAGAAAGCAGTGGTACATACACACAATGGAATATTACTCAGCTATTAAAATATGTATTTGAATCAGTTCTAATGAGGTGGATGAAACTGGAGCCTATTATACAGAGTGAAGTAAGTCAGAAAGAAAAACACCAATACAGTATAATAAAGCATATATATGGAATTTAGAAAGATGGTAACAATGACCCTATATGCGATACAGCAAAAGAGTCACAGATGTAAAGAACATACTATTGGACTGTGTGTGAGAAGGCGAGGGTGGGATGATTTGGGAGAATAGCATTGAAACATGTATATTATCATATGTGGAATAGATTGCCAGCCCAGGTTTGATGAATGAGGCAGGGTGCTCAGGGCTGGTGCACTGGGATGACCCTGAGGGATGGGATGGGGAGGGAGGTGGGAGGGAGTGTCAGGATGGGGAACACATGTACACTCATGGCTAATTCATGTGAACGTATGGCAAAAAACACCACAATATTGTAAAGTAATTAGTCTCCAATTAAAATAAAAAAATAATAAAGTTAAAATAAATGAATTTCTTGGTTCTTTTCTATTCATGTGTTTTGGTGAACATAAACACTCCTGTGGATGTTTGCCCAAGAAGGGAACTGCTGAGCCATTTGATAGACATATGTTTATATTTGATAGATTCCTCCAAACAGTTTTCCAACATGTTTTTACCACTAGACACTTACCAGTAACATATAAATGTTGAAGTTGCTCCACATCCTTGTTGATGCTCAGTCTTTTTAGTCTTTCTAATTTTACCAATTCTAATAGATTTGTGAGTGTACATGTGTGTGTTCATGTGTGTGCCTGTGTGCAATCTCATTGTGTTTTAAATACTGTTTTCTTAATATTTTTAACATCTTTTCATATGTCTATTGACCATCCAATATGTGTGTATGTTAGTCACTCAGTCGTGTCCGACTTTTTGCGAATCCATGGACTTTAGCCCACCAGGTACCTCTGTCCATGGGAATCTCCAGGAAAGAATACTGGAGGGGGGTTGGCATTTCCTTTTCCAGGGGATCTTCCCGACTTAGGGATTGAACCCAAGGCATCGCCAAAATCTCTTGTGTTGGCAGGCAGGTTCTTTACCTTATGAGCCACCAGGGAAGCCCATCAGCCATCCAGACCCAGATATAACTGGTAAAATTCTCTAAAGTTCTTTTTGTCCAGTCCCATAGCTTTATTACTATCCATACACTAGAGACTTGCAAATCCAAGACCTTGATACCAGATCTTAAATCTTTATATCTAAATGCTCATTCTATATCTTCATTTGTTTCTTCACCCTTGCAGGGGAGTTTGTTTTTTGTTTCTTGCCATTTTGCCCCTATTCCTTATTGACTAGAACATTGATGTGCAGTTAAGAGACACAGTAGTTACTTTGTAACCATAAGACAATAAACATAAAGATGAAAACAAACACATTAGAAGAGGCAGAAGATAAATAAGAAAAAAAAAAAAAAAAACCTAGGTCACTGATGGGATTGTTGAACTGCATAAAGTTTGGCATCTTAGTATAAGAGATAAATTTTTAAGCCACTTTGATAGGATCTTCTTTTATTTTAAGTATAATATAATGCTGATACAAGTAGTTGATACACAAAGAAATAGAAATCTTTGTTTTCCAAGCAAGAATCCTGTAGCACGATGCCATTTCCCAAGGGATTGTCTCAACCCAGGGATCAAACCTGCATCTCTTGCATTGGCAGATGGATTCTTTACCACTAGCACCACTTGGACACATCAGTAAAGGCTCTTTCATTTGCAAGTGAGACAAAGCCAACTAGGGTCAGGCATAGGTCTGGCCTCAGAAGCAATATTAGGAATGTTAAACAATATTAGTATCTCTTTCTCTGTCTCTCCACTTCTTTTGTCTTTCTGTTCACTTAGGGACTACCTTTCTGTGTTGACCTCACTTTTTTATACCATATGGAGACTTCCTTTACATGGGTGGAGATGTGGCCAGAGGAAATTTCAGGTTTGTATCACATCATATCAACTTAGGGTTTAGAGGAAAAAAAGAAAACGAAAATTCTCAGTTAAAGAAAAAATAAACCAAGAACAGGGTTCTATTTGGCTCAGCTTCAATGACAAGTTCAACCTGTAGATTCCTGTGGTCATGGATTGTGGGAGAGTAACTCAGCAAAACAAACATGATGTCTGATACTGTTTCAGGGAATTAATAGACATAGAAAAAATAATCAACATCTGTTAAATCTACTATAATATGTAGGTGTAAACATATGCATGTGTTTGTGTTACATAAAGAAGCATAAACCTTGACCGTTTTATCCTTCAATAATAATAGCATCATCTAAGAAATAAACTTTAGAGGTAATACAACTATAGGCAAAACAAGACAAGTAATCATTGGCCTGGTGAAGCAGAACTTCAATACTAATAAACAATGATTTTCATGTCAAATATTAAAAAGTTTATGTTTCTTTAGAGAAATAATTCCACTTCTGGAATAGCAGCATGAAGAGCTCCAGAACCTGCTACCAGTGAAACTAGCATAGTTGTTTCATTATGAAACAAGCTAGATAGATAGACATATAGAGATACAGATTATACATAGAGATATACAGATAAATAAATATGCATATTCACAGAGATAAATGCATATCCATATATAATCTTTACCTCTCAATACATATATAGATCTACATACCTATAGTTAATCTCTCTATACACACACACACACACACACACACATATAATATATTTAAAGTCAATAATAAGCTATGGCTCAGCAGTAAAGAATCTGCTTGCAATGCAGGAGACACAGAAGACATGGGTTCGATTCCTGGGTAGGGAAGATCCCCTGGAGACAGGAATGGCAACCTATTTCAGTATTCTTGCCTGGAGAATCCGATGGACTGAGAATCTGGCAGGCTACAGTCCATAGGATCACAAAGAGTCAGAAATGACTGAAGCAACTTTGTATGCATGCACATATTTAAACTCTCTGTATATTGACCTAAGGGCATATAGCAAATGAAAAAATTCAAGAACATATACTAAAACTCGGTAAGAATGGCAAAAATCTTCAGCATTTGAACCATTATCCATTCCATCCCTCACTCTTGCCAGTCCAGCGTTAAGGAAACTCTTATTCCACTCCAAGTGGATATACCCAAGGACACAGGCTACCTTCTCTACTCAGCTCTGAGTTAAGGGCCATAGTATCAGCTGGGAAGGGCAGACTGCTAGCACTTCTCATTCCCTGCTCCCCAAGATGCTCTGCAAAAATTAAATTTGAGGTGAGTGCGGTAGGAAAGTTGTAGATTTCTTCCTCCACCAAACCTCTTTTCATATGATAGAGGCTCTACTCTAATGGCTGGAGACAGACAGTCCTTGTATACTGATCTTGGAATCCTAACCAGCTCATTCATACAGCAGAACTTAAATACTGTGAGAGGCAAGCAGAAAAAGCCAGAGGTTACCACTNGGTGATAAGAGGCACGGGTCCTTTGGGGAAGGAGGGGGTCCACAGGGATGGGGAGAAACGCCTGGAGTGTTGGGGAGCCCAGCCCCGTCCTGTGGTCTTCTGCCCTCCCGGCCTCTCCCAACGCCATGCCTTTCATGTCAGAGGTCGCGGGGCCCAGTCCAGCTGCGCCGGGAGCTCGCTGCCCTGTGGCGGGCCCAGCCTTTGTCTCTGGTTTCCAGGAATTGTGACCTTTCTGCTACTGGTGATAAGGGCTTCTTTTGGGTGGTGCAGACGCTCCAGGCCCGTAGGAGATCCGGACGGGGAATGCGGGGCCTGGGGGCCCCCAGCGTCCAGTCCCCATGCTCCGGAGAGCACACAGCCCGCGGGCCATCAGACCGCCCCGCGCAGGTACCAGGCTGCTGATGACCGCGGCCGATAGCCAACGATTACTTTGTTACCTTGAGCGAAAACCAGCTGCCAGGGCTCCGTTTCCCACGGCAGGAGGGCGCCCCTCATCAGATCAGGAAGCTGCCGGGACTTCTGTCCCCGGAGGAGGCCCTGGACGGTTATTAGGTGGAGAGCGCGCTTCCATGGAGGGGGACCTGCTGGGGGTCCCCCGGCTGCCCGATGCCGCAGACTCCCCTCTGCGGCCCAGCCTTGGCTTGTAGGGTGCCCCAGCCTCCTGCCTCTCCCCCTGCCACCCGCCACCACTGCCTTCCGGAAACCCAGGCCTCCTTTCTGCTTTCCCACGCTCTCAGGAGCGTGCTCACCTGGACCCTTCTGGGGCAGGGCTGGGGCGGGGCAGGGGCTTGGGCTCCCCCAGCGTGAGGCTGCTCTCCCCTCCCCCTGCCTCCCCAGGGCCATGCGCACAGAAGACCCGCCAGGGGTAACAGAGTCCTGCCCGTCAGTTTGGAGGAAGCCTTGGTCTGACAAGGACCTGTCTGTTCTAAGACCCCAACACCCCGGAAGAGGCCTGATACCCCGCTGGGCCCTGCGTGCTGGGCAAGGTGGCAACCGCTCGGCCTTGCACACAGGCTGGGGCTCCGTGGCCCTGAGTGGCGTGACCATGGGCCGCACACAGTGCCCAGGTCTGGCGGCCCCCGGCCCCCGGCCCCCGGCCCCCGGCCTCACTTGCCTGCTGAGCCGAGATCCTGGGCGGGCGGCGTCCTGGGCAGCGACGTGTGGCCGTCACTTCACAGGGAGCACGTTCTCCCATCCCCTTTCAGAGCAGCCTTGACGAGGGCCGCCCCAGGCCTTGGATGGTCCTGGTCGTCGGCGCGGCCCAGGCCCGGGGCCCGTTCTGGTGGCAGGTCTGGGCCCAAGGGCTCCACTTCTCCGCCGTGGTCAACTCTTCTTTTCTGGCTTCAGTGAGAAGTCAGGCGAGTGTGCAAAGTAAAAGCAGAAACACTGCCCCAGCGCAGCCCTGGGGTGGGAGAGCCCGACGTGCCTTTCTGCGTGTGTGTGTATGTCAGGCACTCGGTCGTGTCCGACTCTCTGCGACCCCAGGGACTGTAGCCCACCAGGCTCCTCTGTCCGTGGGATTCCCCAGGCAAGAACACTGGAGTGGGTTGCTATGCCCTCCTCCAGGGGACCTTCCCGACCCAGGGATCGAACCCGAGTCTCCTGCATTGACAGGCGGATTCTTTACCACCTGAGCCACCAGAAAGAGAAAGAAGTGAAAGTCGTGTCCGAATCTTTGCGACCCCATGGGCTATACAGTCCATGGGATTCTCCAGGCCAGAATACTGGAGTGCATTGCCATGCCCTCCTCCAGGGGATCTTGCCCACCCAGGGATCAAACCCAGGTCTCCCATACTGCAAGCAGATTCTTTACCAGCTGAGCCACCAGGGAAGGCCAGGAAGACTGGAGTGGGCAGCCCATCCCTTCTCCAGGGGAACTTGCTGACCCAGGAATCGAACCGGGGTCTCCTGCGTGGCAGGCGGATTCTCTACCGTCTGAGCCACAGGGAAGCCCTCACTGTCAAGGTGATAACTATTTTGTGCCTGAAACTAGAAGAATAAAGTGAATGGGCTCCGGTTTCCAGAAGCCCAGCTGGACAGCGGCACAGTCACCTGCCAGCCCTCAGCGCCCCTGCAGCCGCCCCTTGCTGGTGAACAGCAGAAATGGGTGAGAAGCTGCAGCTTCGCTGATAACCCCTGTCCGCCCACCCCCCTGCCTCAGGCACTGTGGGCACAGAGCAATTCAGGAGCCAAAATAAGAGGAAGGGCCGGCCCCCGGGGAGGCTGCCGAGTCCTCTCACAGCGGACCGGCAGGGATGTGGGGCTGGCGGGCTCACCGCAGGCTCCAGGCTCCGGGGACACAGCCCCGTGATGCCTGAGGCTCAGCCGGGGAGCCTCCCAGTGCGGGGCGCTGGGCACTGGGTTACTGCTGAGAAGGTGGAAAGGCCTCGCCCCCTTTCCACGCTGAGCCCCTGCAGCCGGTGGCGAGCCGTCTGTGCCCTGGGCTCACTTGGCTTCTGTGGTGACCTTGGGTGGCACCCTCACGCCCCAGCCCCCTCCAGCCACCGCATCCCAGCTCTGCGGCCAGAGGAGAAACGTCCCTGTGGCCAGAGGGGAAGGTGGAGCCCCTGGGCCGCACCCTGCCTGCCAGGGCTGGGTGTTTTCCTGGGCCCCGTGGGCAGGCCTGCCTGGCACAAGCCCGTCCCATCCTTTGCAGGACAGCCGGCGCTCATGCCCTTGCCCCCCCGGCTGACCTGGGGCAGGCCTCCCGCCCCCGGTGGCCAGGGGGTCCTCCCACATCTGACTATGCACACAACCGACTTTCCTGACCCGAGTGCCAAGTGGGAAGGTCAGCGTGCGTGCCGAGTCGCGTCAGCTGTGTCTGACTCTGCAACCCCATGGACTGTAGCCCACCAGGCTCCTCTGTCCATGGGACTCTCCAGGCAGGAATCCTGCAAAGGGTTGTTATTTCTTTGTGCAGGAGATCTCCTCGATCCAGGGATCAAACCCACATCTCTTATGTCTCCTGCCTCGGCAGGCAGGTTCTTTTCCACTGGTTCCACCTGGGGAGGTCGGGGGGACCCCTGCATTCGGAAGTCCTCCCAGTCCTCGGTGTCCACCTGCTCCTTCAGGACCCTGTGTTCGCAAAGACACCCGGAAGCTGGGTCTCACCAACGTGGACAGACAGGAGCGTCCACTCGAGACTGCAGATCAGCAGAAGCGGAGGTGCGCCCGCCCCCGGAGTGGACTCTGAGGATCCAGGGCGATGCGTGTGTGCACTTGTGCAGAACCGCCCCCCCTCACCAGGAGGGTCTGTCCCTGGCCGGGATGCCAGGAGCCACCGTCCGGGAGGCAGGGACCCACTTGCTTGGCCGACGTAAACGAGGGTCTGACCCGCCCGAGCGCTGCGGCAGGGCTGGAGTCACTGCTCAGGCTGATGCGCTGAACCTCAGCTGACGGTGCAGGTTGAGGGTCTCAGCGTCACTACTCAGGTCCCATCTGCCGTCTGACCGTGAATGGCAGCCCCGTGTGATGGCTCTGGGGGCGGCATGGCAACTCTTGGGCAGGAGGGTCGGGGTGGGACCCCAGGAGCATGTGTCCAGGGCGACGCCAGGCTCCACAGGCCTGACCAGCCTG